>ML264984.1:0-40567 GCA_005239495.1 Nicotiana undulata | reverse complement strand
CCTAAACTAGAAAAAGTAGTGACGAGAGGTCGACTCGATACTCACTAAGGTCCAGCAGTGATAACATATAATAGAAAATGATGAAATACAGTGGGCATGTCAGGGAAATAAGAAACAAGTATATATGTCAAAAGAAAGAAAAAGAAAATCCAAACAATTTCTGAACTAAACAATAAAGCACTTTCAAGGTAAGACCATTGAACGAAACAATAATCACAAATTCTTAGATCCGCCGTGGCGTACGGACCGCTCCCATAAGGTACCTTCTACACTCGCCATGGCGCACGGCCCGATCCCATATATTTCATAATTTCTCAACACTGCTGTGGCGTACGGCCCGATCCCATATATATTCAATTACTTTCAACATTGTCGTGTCGTACGGCCCGCTCCCATGTATTTCACAATTTCTTTTCAACTCTGTCGTGGCGTACGGCCCGATCCCATATATTTTCACAATTTCTACTTACCATAAGGCCTCAGAATAATAACACGATGCTAAAACATAGTTTCATGGTACATATGGAGTCACAATAAATTGTATGAAGCATTTCAAGGAAAACATATAAGGAATTACGAGAAAATCATATTTAAGGCATTACAAGAAAAGCGTACAAGGCATTACGAGAAAGCATGTAAGGCATTACGAGAAACATACAAGGCATGGTGTGGGCCTAACTACCCGGACATAACAATAATAGCCGCTACGTACGGACTCTCGTCACTTGGCGCGTACGTAGCCCCCAAACAATTTACACATAGCATATACATCACCTATGGGGACAATTCCCTCTTACAAGGTTAGAAAGGAGACTCACCTCGTGTCGAATCTACCCCTCGGACCACAATTGCGCCCGAAACTCCGAACTCTATACCCGAGGACTCGCAACTAGTCAAAAGGTATGAAATTAGATCAATGCATGCACAATGTGAGAAATTATCCTAGTTATTCAATAAAATCGCTATTCTTGACGAATTCCCAATTTCCAACCCCGGTCTCTCATGATCGAATTCCGAAAATTCTCGAAGGGATCACTCACCCATAGCCTAAGGATCACTAAGGTGTGATTTCTACTTTAATTCATGGCCTAAAATGGAAAGTTACAAAATCCTCAAGAACCCTAAAAATTCTACCTAATTCTATGATTTTTAGATGATTTAGTAGTGAATTTCACTAGGAATTAATGTTAAAGCTAGAAGATTATGGGGTTTAACTTACCTCTTACAGTGGGTGGTCGTGGAAGGTGTTGCCTAAACTTGGATGCTCTCTAATGGAAGTTGATGGTGGGTAAAAATGAAGGAAACCAATAATTTGGACAATTAAAAGGGGCTGGCAACAGTGATTTCCGCACCTGCGACCTTGGGACCGTAGGTGCGTACCCGCACTTGTGAGAAAATCACCGCCCCTGCGAAAAAGGGTCTGGGACCCTGGCATCGCGCCAGCGGTCCCGCTCCTGCGGAAGAAGGGCCGCACCTCCGATAGGGTCGCACCTGCGAAGGCTGGACCGCAGGTGCGCACTTGCACCTATGACTGGGAGACCGTAGGTGCGGTCACACCAGAAGCAGCCACACCAACACTGGATTTTGCTGGTTTTTGGCCCCGTGCGCGGTCCGGGAAGCACCTGGGCCCACCCGAGCCCCCGTCCAAATATACCAACAAGTCTATATTCATGATACGGACTCGCTCGAACTCCCGGAACATGGAAAACAACAATGAAACTTAAAATTCAACCCCAAAACCAAATTGAATCAAAACTAAGAACTTGAAAGTCTAGAATTCACTTCAATGCGCCGAACCGGCCTAAACTACTCAGATGACTTCAAAATTTGCAGAGAAGTTATAAATGACATGACAGAACTATTCCCGGTCTTGGAATTTCATTCAGACCTCGGGAACATAAAATCACCTTTCAAGCCAAATTTCAAATTCTTTAAAAACCTCAAAACTTCATTAACTCTAATTTTCCTCGTTTTGATCCGAAACCAATCAAATCAAGTTCGTATCTTACTAAATGTCGCAGATAACTTATATAACACATATTGAACCTGTTCCGATCGCCGAAATCATAATACGGGCCCAGCAGCACAGGTTTCACATCAAGGTTCATTTTCATAAGCCTTTAATATTTTTATAAAACAATTTTCTTTGAAAATTCATTTCTCGGACATGGGTCCTCGGAATTCGATTCCGGGCATACGCCCAAGTCTCATATTTTTCTACAGACCTTGCGGGATCGTCGAATCACGGATTCGGGTCCGTTTACAAAAAATGTTGACCAAAGTCAACTTTATTCAATAATTTATCAAAAATTTAACTCTCAATCAAGTTTTCACATAAAGGCTTCCCGGCTATGCGCCTGGGCTGCTCACGCACATCGAGGTGAGATTAATGGAGGCTTTTGGGGCCTCGGAACATAGTCAAAATTAGATGCACATAAGATGACCCCTTTTTGGGTCATCACACGATCCCATAAGAATAGTATTGCCAACCTGCCGAGGCGAACGACCCGATTCCATAAGAGTAATTTATTTCATTGCCGAGGTGATCAGCCCGATCCCATAAAAGTAGAGAAATTTACCTCGCTGGCTGAAAAAGTTGCTAAACGAGAAGACATGGATCTGTAGCTTATCAAGTATTTCCCGATTTTTCTGATGTAAGAGACTAAGTGAGTATCTTTAATCAAAATCCTCAATCACAGTCATAATCAAGATAATTATTACACAGGATAGGCATAAAATAGCACAATTAGAGGCATGATGTGAGTCCAAGTCTCCCAAGAAAATAGCATGAATATAGCTATGTACAGACTCTCGTAACGTCATTCATACGTAGCTCACCTCAACAGGTAACACACTACTATTAACACACTTAAGGGGATAAGTTCCTTCTTACAAGGTTAGGCAAGAGACTTACCTCGATTCCAAGTCCTCAATCTGGCTCTTCAACCTCACTAAAAATCCTCAAACGACGTCGAGGACTCTGAAACTAATCAAAAGTCATATAAACTAATAAATGTATGCTCAAAATTTCATAATTTATCTATTAGAGTAATTACCCAACATTATTTAGAAGATTCCTAAAATTCATTTTTGGGCCCACGTGCCCGGATTCTAGAAATCTTTGAACATAAATGTTACCCTTGACCTCATGAACTCAAATATATAATTTATTCCCACTTACATAATCAATTTTTTGGTCAAATCTTATTTTTTCCAAACCCTAGGTTCCAACAAAAGCTCATAATTTTCCCCTAAATTTCATCTTAAATCTTCCCACAATCCGTGTATTTAACTTAAGTATTGATAAGGATCACTTACCTCTTGATGTTGATGAAAATCGCCCAGAAAAAGCTCTCAAAATCACCAAAGACCAAGTGGAAAATGAGAGAAAAAGCACCAAGTCCCATATGAAAATCAATTCTGCCCAGCGATCAACGCTTCTGCGGGCATAGGGTCGCACCTGCAACGCTGCACTTGTGGAAAAATCCATCGTAGGTGCGGTTACCTCTAAGGTTAGGCAAGTCTTCTTCTGCGGAGAAACATGTGTACCTACACATCCGCTTCTGCAAAAACTGCGAGAACGTACGCACTCGCGCCTACGGAGAGACCTCCACTCCTATGACCCCAGACCTTCCTGGCTTCATCCGCATCTGCGCCAATTTCCTTGCTCCTGCGAGCTCGTGGATGAAGAAAGGACCTCACATCTACAATCAATGCCAATCTCACTCAAGGCATATTCTGCGATCATTTCTCACACATGTGTGTGTCCGCACCTCCTTCCAAACCCTCTACAGGTGCGATGACACTAGAACAACAACAAGTTTAGCAAATCAACCAAAGTCCAAAATGATCTGATTCAAGCCGAATCACACCTGATGCCCCCCGAGACCCCATCTGAGTATACCAACAAGTTCCAAAATACCTAAAGGACCTACCCGAGGCCAAAAATCACATCAAACAACATCATTATATGAATTGCAACCCAATTCAAGCCTATTGAGACTAGGAACATCCAACTTCCAAAACCTACACCGAATCATACCAAAACAACTCCGATTGACCTCAAATTTTGCACACAAGTCATAAATGACATAACAGACCAATTCAAACTTCTGAAAAAAAAAACCATACCCCGATATCAATAAAGTCAACTTTTGGTCATACTTCTCAACCTTCCAAACCTTCAACTTTCTAAATTTCGCCAATTCAAGCCGAAATGACCTACGGGCCTCCAAATCAACATCTGGACAAACTCCTAAGCCCAAAATTATCATACGGAGCTATTGGAACAATCAAAACTCCATTTTGGAGTCGTCTATATAAAAGTCAAACTATGGTCAACTATTTCAAATTAAGCCTCAAGCTTAGGGACTATAAGTCCCATTTCACTGTGAAACTCACCCGAACCAAAACCAAACACTTCGTAAAGTCACATAACCATAATATACCATAAAAGGAGCAATAAATAGGGGATCTGTGCTAAAATACTCAAAACAACCAGCCGGGTGCGGCCTTGCACAGTTGAGCCATTTTTGTAGGTGCGACACAATTCTTCGCAGGTGCGATGTCCCACCAGCGACCAAACATCCGCATGTGCGGAATCATTGAAGGTTTTTGTGCTTTTTTCACCAATTTGTGCTCAACTCCACTTAAATTCAATGCCAATCATTTCATGGCATCATTTCCCTGAAATTCGAACAATACACACTATAAACGACCTCATGTTATCATTGAAGGATGCAAAATCTAATGAAAAGAGGCTAAAACGAGTGGTAAAATCACCACTCATATATATATATATATATATGAACAAGAAAAAGAACCTTTGAATATCTTAGAAATAGAGAGAGTAAATGTATATTACCTTGATATTCCTGTTACAATGTGTTTATTGAATAATAAATTTCACCTTTATATAGCAGGGGAGTTTTACCCTAAGTACAATTCTAAGAAAGGTAAAAATCTTCCTTTTCGCTAACCATTGATCTGTTGCCGAGAAATCGGGGTGCTCATTAGCTTAGTTTTACCCGTATACTGATAGTCCCCTCGTTTCTCATAGAGTAGGTTTGTCGAAACAACGAGAAATAATAGATGTTTTCCGGTTCCTTCCTCCGTACTTTATGTTACACCCCGTGTTTTCATACGCGAAAGTAAGCCAAAAGTAAATTGATGAAAGCTTGGAAATGAGATGTTACATCCCGCATTTTGGTACGTTAAAGTTTCGTCATAAGTTAATCGACGTAACCTCGGGAGCGAGATTATTTTGAGGTTATAAGTATTATTCTATTTCAAACAACTGATCAGTAAATTCGTGAAGGTAAGAGGGTAAGAGAATCGAAGAAAATAAGTTTGTCGAAGTTTGACCTTTTGGGATAAAATATGGTCCGAGTTGTAATACCCGGTATTTATGGACTAATGCCATACAAGGTACCACATGACCATGACAGTAAGGTGTATAAAATATGTTGAAAATGAGTAATATTTTAAGTAATTTGAGATAATTCTTAATTATGTGGGTAATTGGTTAATGGGAGATTAACAAGTTAATCAAGAGATTTGTGGATAATTGATTCAAATATTTGGAATAGGTTGGATGAACCAGCGTGGCAGCAATTGAAGTCTTAATCAACTAATGAAGCCCACATCCAAAGGTTATATATGGGCCCACGTCCAAAGGTTATATATGGTCCACCTTTGGAACATGTAGAGAAAAGTTTGTCTAAGTATCTAAAATATGGGGCCCACATCCAAAGGTTAAATACTTCTATAAACTTACTTTGTAATGTCTATAAAGTAATGAAGAAGGTTTCAACAAATTCTTAAGAGATCATATTTTTCAACAGCAACGTGATTTGCTTCAAATATTTTATACTGAAGACTACTTAATACTATATGATTCGCGAGTAGGATGACCCTGTATTTATGTATATTTATACGGGGACCCGAGTCGCAGATATGTTTCGCGAGCGGGGTGGCCCTAGTAATATGTTAACCGCGTTGCATGTTCGATTCGCGAGCGGGGTAGATAGATGGATCTATGGTTCGAGCGGTTCGACCCTCGGCAGTGCACAATTTACTTTTATTGTTGGTTCGGGCCGAACGACCCTCGGCATTCCCTACGCAGATATATATACATATGATATGCCACTTATGACCTGAATTGTTAAGTTGTCTTAAGGACGTAAATTGTTAAATGATTTCATGGATAATGACTTGACGGATATTTTGGGGGAAAATGAAGTAGAAATTATTTATTTACTTCTAGTGTTTATTGCATTACAATTATTCTAAAGTTTACTGATTTTATTACCCTCGTATGCCTTTTGCTGCTGTCATATATTGCTATATCGTATTGTATTAACCCCTAGCAAGTGTCTAATTCGACCTCTCGTCACTACCTCTCTGAGGTTAGGTAGGATACTTACTGAGTGCACGTTGTTTTCGTACTCATGCTACACTTGCTGTGCATTTTGTTGCACAGGTACATTCATAGCGATGAGGCTGGTTTGGAGACTTCGGCGAGCTGCATCATCCGGAGGCGATACGCAACCGGCAGAGTCTTCCTCTATGTATTGTATTTATTTTATTGTAAAGTCCTTGTCCAGCTTGTATTTCGAACAAGCTTTGTAATAATTGTATAAGTTATTAGAATTTCTCATGTACTTGTGACACCGGGTTCTGGGATGTATGTTATTAAAATGGAAAAATAGACTGTTGTGTTTACATAAATGGAATTCATCTAGTTATTATGTATTAAAGTGGAAGGCAATGATTTCGAAAACGTTAAAAATAGGAAATTAACTCAACTACTAGATGATTGGCTTGCCTGATAGTGGTGTCCGGCGCCATCACGACCTTAATAGATTTTGGGTCGTGACACGTACGGTCGGAGTTGAAATTGGGGAAGTTCGGAGTTGAATCGGAAGGAAAATTCTCATTTCAGAAGCCTTAAGTTGATGAAATTGATTAAGATTGAAATTTTGAGTAAACGACCTCTGAATCAGGATCTGACTGTTCCAGCAGGTTCGTATGATGATTTCGGACTTGGGAGTATGTTCGTATCGGGTTTTGGATAACCCAGGAGCATTTCGGCGTATATTGTGGAAGTCAGCATTTTTGAAGGAATTTCCTAAATTTGGCTTGAAGCGCATTTCAGAGATATTGATGTCCATTTGGGATTCCGATTCTGGGAATAGCTTTGTATGGTGAATCTGGAGTTGGGAGCGCGATCGGAAGTGAATTCGGATGTCCGTAGGTTATTTTTGAAGTCATTTGGCTAAAGATAGAAATTTGAAGGCTTTTGAAGAATCCGACTGGAAGTGGAAATTTTGAAATCGGGGTCGGAATGCGATTCCGGAAGTTGGAGCGGTCTGTAATGTCAAATAAGACTTGTGTGCATAATTTGGGGTCAATCGGATGTGATTTGACATGTTTCGGCGTCAGATGTAGAAGTTTGAAATTTCTAAGTTCATAAAGTTTGAATTTTAGTGCGATTCGCTGTTTCGGTGTTATTTGATGTGATTTGAGGCCTCGAGCAAGTCCGCATTATATTTTGGTACAGGTTGGTGAAATTGGACGGGGTCCCGGGGGCCTCGGGTGGATTCTGGGTGGTTAACGGATCAATGTTTGAAGTTGAAGAAAGCTGAAGTTTGTTGTCATCTGGTATGGCCGCACCTGCGAGGCTTTGGCCGCAGGTGCGAGTTTTGGCTGGAGCTGGGGAAGCCGCAGGTGCGGGAGTTTGGGCGCACCTGCGGAAGCGCAGGTGCGAGAAAGAGACCGCGGGTGCGGAAATGAGGCCTGGGCAGATTATTTTTAAACGGGAATTTGGACATTCCTTATCTTATTTTCATTTGGTATGGGCGATTTTGAGGAGATTCAAGGAGGGGATTTCGTCAACGATCACAAGGTAAGTTAATTCTTCATATTTTAAAGTTAATTACAAGGTTATTGCATGGATTTGAACATGAAAATTCATGGGAAAATTGGGAAATTTGAAGAAAACCTAAAAATTTGGTAATTTGGATTTTAGCCACGAATTGAGCATGAATATTTGAGTAAATTGTATATTTGAACTAGTAAAGCTATGGGTAGAGTTTATCTTCGAGAAATTTCGGAATCCGGGCATGTGGGCCCGAGGGCATTTTGGTCAATTCACTGAGCGAAGTTGGGAAATTATATAAGTTGAACTTGTTATGAGTATTAGAGTGAATTTTCATTGCTTTGCCCGTTATTTGGTAGTTTTGGGGTGTTGTGCATCAATTTGAGTCGTCAGAAGGGCTTGGAAGCCGGTTATAGAATTTCGGAGCGAGGTAAGTCTCCTTTCTAACTTTGTGAGGGGGAATTGTCCCCATAGGTGAACTAAATGAATGTATGCGATTGTTTGCGTGGGCTACATACGCACGAGGTGACGGGAGTCCGTGCGTAGCTACTATATGCCATGTCCGGGTAGTCTAGGACCCACATCATGCCTTGCGTTCTTTCTAGAAATAAATTATATGCTTTATGAATTGATGCTATATGAAATTTTGGTTTTCCCTGATATCACAGAAATTTAGTAACTTAAAGGAATTGTTCATTGAAAGTAATTTAAGAAAATGTTCTATGTGCATGTGACCGCTTCGCAATTTATATTCCGCGAGCAGAGTGTTAAATCAAGAGATTTGTGCATAATTTGTGTTCTTATGGTTCGGTGTGTTCGTCCCTCGACAGTGCATAGATATGATTATTTTATGGCAAAGATGCACATATGGTTCGGGCCGTTTGACCCTCGTCATTTCCTACAAAGATATATACATATGATATACCACTTGTGACCTGAATTGTTAAATTGTCTTAAGGACGTAAATTGTTAAATGATTTCATGGATAATGACTTGACAGATATTTGGGGGAAAAGTGAAGTAGAAATTATTTATTTACTTCTAGTGTTTATTGCATTGCAGTTACTTTTAAAGTTTACTGATTTTATTACCGCCGCATGCCTTTTGTTGCTGTCANCACGTTATTTTCGTACTCATGCTACACTTGCTGTGCATTTTGTTGCATAGGTACTTTCATAGCGATGAGGCTGGTTTGGAGACTTAGGCGAGCTGCATCATTCGAAGGCGATCCGCAGCCGGCAGAGTCTTCCTCTATGTATTGTATTTATTTTATTCTAAAGTCCTTGTCCAACTTGTATTTCAGACAAGCTTTGTAGTATTTAGTAAAAAGTCTTAGAAATTGCTCATGTACTTGTGACACCGGGTTCCGGGATGTATTTGTGATGTATTTTATTAAAGTAGAAAATAGACTGTTGTTTTTACTTAAATGGATTTCATTTAGTTATTATGTATTAAAGTGAAAAACGATTTTGAAAATGTTGAAACAGGAATTTATTTTTAATTAGTTAATGATTGGCTTGCCTGACAGTGGTATCCGGCGCCATCACGACCTTATGGATTTTGGGTCGTGACACATCCATTGAAGATGCAGTGCCCCCCGCAAAAGGGACATTTGTTGTGTCGGATAGTATTAGTATGTATAACTAAGCACCCTCTTAATAGAATGAGTAATAATGCAAGAAGGAAAAATCATAACATAAATTAAAAACCTCAAGTGATATCAAACATCAAGTTAGGAGCAAGATAAGTCTTTCAAGTAAACCGTGATATTTTAGGTTGGGAGATCTGAGCACCGATATATCACCATTCGCAATACCACTGTACTTCCAATACGGTTTCCGATCACGCCCCGATCGGCTAGGTCGTCTCATCCGAGACATCAACCACAGTCATATTCAGAATTCCAATTAAATTTAGAATTTCCAGCACAGTCACCACCATGTGTGTGGCATGACGTCCGATCACGACCCGATCAGCTAGTTCGTCTCATTCAATACATCGACCACAGCCATAATAACAATTCCAATTAAATTTACCACTTCCAGCACAATCACCACAATGTGTGTGACATGTCGTCCTATCACAACTCGATCGGCTAGGCCGTCTCATTCGAGACATAAACCACAATCATAATTTTAAGTACAAGTTTCAGCAGAATTTCCATCATGTGTGCAGCATGGCATCCGATCACGACCTGATCAGCTAGGCTGTCTCATTCGTTACATCATCATTTTCTATCAATAATCCCATTTCACATTTCTTTCACATCTGTTCGTTATTTTTGGCATGTGTGCTCACAATTGTATTATTTCAATTGGCACGTTGGTCATGATTCATATTTCACATTTCATATTTCACATTTTGCATTTCGAGTTTCGTATTTCATGCACACCTTTTCACTTTAAACAATAATCATGGATTTCCAATAACAAGGCATCTCTATTCAAGACATTTAAGCACACATATGAGCAAATAAGACTCTTAGGCACATTAATATTTCTTACACAATTTTCATTAGTTTTCATTTGAAACACAACTTGAAGTCAAGACATTTAGATACGCAACCCATACTTTGAACACCTTCTCAAATAGTAGTATAACATCACAAGAGCATTTGAATTACATGTTGAGCACGGATGTCTTTTGACACATGCTTATTCGGGATAATCGATTCACAACGGGCAACTCGGGACTTACATGGATATTGTGGTGTTCAATTCTAAAAGAAGAGTTTAGACAACATACCTGAAATTCGTCCCTTAATGATACTACAACGATCTAATACACTAAGAAAATTCAATCTACAATATCAACATCCAATGGGACCATCATTAATAACAAATTCCATAGTTTAAGCCATTTAGACACTTTATCAAACACATAGTAGGCATAAATCTCTAAATCTCATAGCCATAGAATTAATTCATCCAACTACCATCGTTTACCATCAATTTATCCCCCTATCATTCTTAAACATCTATAACTTCCAACATCACATGCATGACCATCCATCCACACCCAACCAACAAAATTTCATTGAATAATTACCTTTCTTTCTCTACAATAGTCATGTATTTAAATTGGGAAATTATGGCTTCCAATAACCATCCCATGAGTCCCAATACTTAATTCATACTCATATTCCCATAATAAATCCATGCATATTAGTGTAAGGGTGTAGTATTACCTTTTGGAAGATATCATGCAAAACCCTCATTTTGAGTTCTTGAAGAAATTTCTTGAAAATCTCAGAAGGATTCCATGTGTAGATTTCATCAACGCTAGTGTAGAAATGATGGAATTTCACACCAAGATAATGGGGATTGCTTACCTTAAAGAAGAGAGGAGTTGATGGTATTGAGTGAGTGAAGAAGAACTCCAAAATTTTCTAGAGTCTCCCATGTAATTGGGCTTATCCACCTGGTATAGAATCCCATAAACTAGTCCTAACAACATAATAATAACACAACGATGTAAAACAACGTGGAAACAACACTGATCTCAATGCCATAAATATTACATTACCAAGAAGGAATATCCATAACATATATTGTACAGGGAAACATAATTTGTAGAAAATTTTGCTTTTAACATCATGGACACGACTACATAGCTATTCAAATAAATGAGGATACTTCTTATTCATCTCTTCCTTGGCTTCCTAGGTGGCCTCTTCGACTAGTTGGTTTCGCCATAACACTTTCACGGAGGCAATCTCTTCGTTTCACAGCTTTAGGACTTGCCTATCAAGAATGGCAACTGGATTTTCTTCAGAAGTCAGTTCTTCATTAACAACAATAGTCTCAACTGGCCCAATAATAGACGGATCTCCAACTACCTTCTTCAACATAGACACATGGAATACCGGGTGCACAAATGACATCTCAAGTGGTAGATCGAACTTGTACACCACCTGACTAATTCTTTGAATGAATCTCTACGATGCGACATACCTCGGTTCAATTTCACTTTATTACCAAACCGAATTACACCCTTCATGGGGGAAACATTCAACAATACCCAATCATCTTCTTTGAACTCCAAATATCTACGACGAACATCTGAGTAGTACATTTGATGACTCTGAGCAGTTTTCAACCGATCCTTAATAACCTTAACCTTCTCCATAGCGTGATGCACGAGGTATGGTACTATCAATTCCATTTCCCCAATCTTAAACTACCCAATGGGAGATCTACATCTCCTACCATATAAATCCTCGAATGGTTCCATCTGAATACTAACATGATAATTGTTGTTGTAGGAAAATTCTATTTGAGGCAAATGATCATCCCAGCTACCTTTGAAGTCAAGAACACAAGCGCGCAACATATCCTTGAGCGTCTGAATAGTCCGCTTTGTCGGTCTGTGAATGGAAGGCTGTACTAATATATATAACCGAGTGCCCAACCTCTGCTGAAATTTCTTCCATAAGTTAGCTGTGAATTGTGCCCACCGGTCAGACATGATGGAAACTGGAGTGCCATACAGCCTGACTATTTCCTTGATATACAACTGAGCATATTGTTCCGCTGTGTGGGTAGCCTTGACGGGTAAGAAGTGTGATGATTTTGTGAGTCGATCCACAATTACCTAAACTTAGTCAAACTTGCGAGGAAAGCAAGATAGTCCTACCACAAAATCTATATTGATCATCTCCCATTTCCACATCGTAATTTCTATGTTCTGTGCCAACCCACCATGCCTTTGTTGTTCGACCTCCACTTGCTGACAATTTGGACATTTCTCCACAAAGTCCGCTACATTCCTCTTCATATCATTCCACCAGTAGACTTATTTAAGATCATGATATATCTTTGTAGAACCTGGGTGCACGAAAAACCTGGAACGATGAGCCTCGGTCATAATACTTTCCCGGAGACTATCAACGTCTGGAACACATAATCGCCCTTGGTACCTTAGTGTACCATCATCCACACCAAGGAAAAAGTCATGGTCTTATGTTTATGAATCCATTCTTTCAACTGTGCCAACAATGGGTTATTGTGTTACTTCTCTTTTACTTCCACAACAAGCAATGATTCAACCCTATTTTGTACAGTTACCCCACCTTCACTAGAGTCACCAATATGAACTCCAAAACTAGCAAACCGATGAACCTCTTTGGCCAAAAACCTTTTATATGACTCCAAGTGGGGAAAAATACCCATAGATTTTTGGCTAAGAGCACCCGCCACAACATTAGCCTTCCCCGAATGATATAGAATATCTATATCGTAATCCTTACATAACTCAAGCCATCTTCTCTACCTCAGATTGAATTTCTTCTAATTTCAAATATATTTAAAGATCTTTTGGTCCGTGAATATGTCCACCTGGACCCCATACAAATAATAACGCCAAATCTTTAATGCAAAAACCACCGCCGCAAGTTCTGAGTGATGTGTTAGATTGTTCTTTTCATGATTTTTGGGTTTCCCAGAGGCATAAATGATCATCTTTCCACATTGTATCATTAGTGGAACATATCTCTTTCATAAGACCTCCTAGGAATTGAGTTCGACAAAAATTTCCTTGATACGGTTACAATCTTATTAGTACTTGGAACTTGCTTTTCCAAATATCTCAACAGAACACATTACTATGTCAGTTTTCTTATAGACAATCTATTTCAAATGCGTAACATCTAATAGCTTGCACGCACACCCTGATTACATCAACCTTCATAACGTTGCCTCAAATGTGAAGTAACATCGTGCTCAAACCTTTCTTAGCCACCCTATTTCCTCCTCGTAAGTCTTATAGGATTTTAAGGAACCACTGTACTTCCCTCGTGAAAATTCTCACGATCCCTCTTTACTGCTAAACACTTCCAAAAACACATGTCAGCACCCTTCATATATATTCAATTCATAAGGAGTCAATGGCTCGAACATGGCCTTTTCTGAAACGGGAGATCCTCCTATATTCTTCAACGAAGACTTCTTGTTTTCCTTCTAAGTGTAGGACTTAGTCCAGTTGATTCCATCCTCGATGATTAACTCACCTTATTCCCAGTATTGTAGTCACCAATAATTCTTTCTGGTATTGCATCCTAAGAGATATCATGTTAAACATGTTTGGTTCGCAACAAGTGTTCATCCTTTCTCAATCTATTTCGAACATTTCCCTTTTTTTTTCCTTTGGGTAGATTGTATTTTTTTCCCTCTTTGATCGCCCTCTGGTCTAGACAATATGCTGGTACTATATTTCCTTTGTGATTGGAGCATTCATTCCCATCCTATTTTGCCCTTAATGCATAGTTAATAACCTTATTGTACCCCATACTTGTGTGCCTCCCATGAAATCGTAGTATCATTGTGCCTGGTTTGTTGAGTTTATCACACCACCACTTTAGTAGTCTCAATTTCCATTGTGAAATGTGGACAGTAACTCCCTCTAGATCTTTTAGTTGATATTCAATGTCACTCAAGTCAGCTGCATTATAGTTGATCCTTTATATCTTCTATTAGCACTTGTGCTCTAGGCGAGTCCACCCTTTGGATATGAACTATTTTGCGATAACCATGACTATATCAATTTACAGATTTTCTTCCAATTCTTCTCGCCTCATTCTTCCTAGTTAGTAAATAGCTATGCGTTCTTCCATATGTTACGTGTTATTTTTCCTTATTTGGGATTTAATCCTACTCGCCACCCACCACTTGTTGGAATATCCGTGGAAAAATGTGTTCATCCGTTTATCACTTAACACTTCCTTGCTTGTAAGATTCTTAAGAGACTCTCCATCAGGTCCAGATGCACTCTTGGGTTATTATAACATCACATTTATCTCTCCCACTCATTCTATCTTTCTTAAACCCTTGGAACTTTAGCTAAATCGCAAATCCGTGATTAACTATTCTAAGAATCGCAAGCCTTTCACACTAGATCTATAGTACCTGCTTGGGTTCCATTATCCCTGACTCTCTAACAATTATAAAAACCTTTTAAAAACCTTACTCTTAGTTTCTAGAATCGTTGACCCTGTTATGTTCATTTTCACGTACGAAGAATTTACATTTCTTAACATTCCACATTCTTGGTGTACTTGTGGTTTATCATTTGCATATCTTTTTAGAGAATGACGTTATCCCTTACCACTTTTCTAGACTACACATGTCTCCAAAAAATTATACAAACATCATAACTACATGGCCCTACTCTCGTTTTATTGTTCTTAAGTAGCCTCACCATGGCCCTTCCCTCCCCACCTGGGGTGAATGTTTCACATTTTTACACAAGTCTTGAATTTAGCAATTTGAGGGACACATGTTTCACATCTCTAATCCTCTTGTATATGATTGACTATTTGGGATATTTAAGCCCCCATGGTATTAACCTCATAAGTTATCTACTCTTATTCATCCATACAAACTTGGGATCCAAATCCCTCGTGTCAATATACTTTTTGGAGTGTAACAGAACTTCGCACATTCCTGGGATCTTTATAGCATTCATAATGCTAAGGTCTTCTCATTGTGGGTTTAATTGACTCTACTTTCATAACTTCTTGTCTCATGTGAGAGACCTACACATTTATTATTACTCTCATGGCCATGCCTTTCATATATCACGTGCCTATGTAACAATATTTTTATACATCTTAGAATCATATACATGGTTCCCACACATCCACATATACTAGTTAAGCTTATGTCTCATTTATCACGTCAGTGCCTCTTTAGAGGTGGCTAATCACTTCTAGCACTCTTCTAATATAAAGTATTCTCATCGTACTATATACTTATCTTGTATGGCTATACTATTCATTCAACATGATACATGTGCCATCTCTTTAATATTCAGGCCTTTACCCATTTGTCACATTACATGACAACATTACTTGGAACAAACAAAAGAGCATTTAAACTTACCTTGAACCTCATTGCACGAGTTAGAAGACAATCTCTTAGTCAAGCTCTATCGCACGATCTAGAGCGTTGAAGAAGGGTAACATTCCTAAAATGTCCATGTAGCCTCCAACTTATAGATGTGTTCTACAACACACTAATAAGGAGGACTCTACTAGACACTGCTCTGAGACATCCTAGGATACTTTAAAACCTTAGGTTGTGATACCAAGTTTTTCATGCCCCGAACTCGGGGAGCGTGACCGGCACTCAACCGAGTGAACCCGGTCAAGAAAGCCTGTTAATTTCTTTCTACCCAACCTTACTCATAATTAGAGAGAATACATTCTTCATTTATTAAACAATAAGGAGGTCATATAGATAATACCAATTTATTACCATTAGTTATCTGTTTAACAAGTCTCAAAATACACACATTTTCATGATTTGAAGTGGAACGAGTGGTCAAAGCACAACTAACTTGTTTGACAATCCCAGCACCCATATGCAACCCACACTATGTCTTCGGAGCCTCTAATAAATACAAAGAGTATAATAGTAGTGCCTGTAACAAGGCCCTATCTATAACTCAAAACGTGATAATATAATGGACAAAAGATACATGACCGCAGAATGAAGCGAGGTTCACCAAGTCTGCTGGAAATAGAGTGTACGACTAGCACCGATCAATGCCGCATGTTGTGGAACCACCTGCATCCATTAAATATGTAGCGCCCCCGGCAAAAGGGACATTAGTACTGTTGAATAGTACTAGTATGTATAACTAAACACCCTCTTAATAGAATGAGAAATAATGCAAGAAGAAATAATCACAACATAAATTAAAAACCTCAAGTGATATCAAACATCAAATGAGGAGCAAGACAAGTCTTTCAAGTAAACCTTCATATTTAGGTTGGGATATCTTAGCACCGATATGTCACCATTTGCAATACCACCGTACTTCCAATATGGAGTTAGATCATGACCCGATCGGGTAGGCCGTCTCATCCGAGACATCAACCACTGTCATATTCACAATTCTAATTAAATTTATAATTTCCAGCGCAATCACCACTATGTGTGCGGCATGGCGTCCGATCACGACCTGATCGGCTAGGCCGTCTCATTCGAGACATCAACCACAATCATAATTTCAAGTACAAGTTTCAACACAATCTCCACAATGTGTGCGGCATGGCGTACAATCACGACCCGTTCGGCAAGGCCATCTCATTCGAGACATCAACCACAGTCATAATAACAATTCCAATTAAATTTACCATCTCTAGCACAATCACCACCATGTGCGCGGCATGGCATTGTTGATACCCAATTTTTCCTAAAAATAATTTTAAAATTGCATATATACCTTCAAAATCATGCATTAGCATCAATTGATATTTTTCCACAATTTTTCTATTTTTTTGTTAATTTTTCCAGCATTTATTTCTAGTAAATAATTACAAATTGCATCACAAATTATTTCGAAAACATTTCTTGGTTTAATATTACTACATATGGTCTTATTAAGTCCAAATTATTCCACAAATAGCTAAATTGGCACCTTTTGGCTATAATTACAATGACTTTGCAATTATAGCCCATGCACATAATTTTGTATTATTTTTATACCAGAAATTAGTCTTTTGTATTTTTAAATACTAAATAACCATTTTCAAAATATTTCTATGCATGAAATTCATTTTTTTATAATTAATAATTATTTTACAAATGATTTTAGTCAATTTATTTGGGATATTGAACAAATGGCCATTTATATTTCAATTTCAGCCTTACATAACCAGCGCAAATACTTAAGTAAACTAGCCCAATACAACCCAGGCGCAAAACCTACCTAACCCGACCCAATTCTTATTGAATCCCGGTCGTTGATCATTTTTTATCAAAGGCACATATTATTTCATTCCTAAATTAACCTAAATGACCCCTTCCCCAAACCCCTTATTTTCCCCCTCACTCCGCCGTCCCTCACCCCTTCTCTCTCTAATTCTCTCAAACCCTAACCCTAATTCCCCCCTCGCCGTCCCTTATATGCCGTCGATAATGGTGGATTCTCACCATCCAAGGCCTCTAATGGCTCTCCTACGCCGGGGTTTGCTGTCTTTGAGGTCCTCAAAGGACCAGGGCCAGTCCACTTATGAATTTGATCCAGTCTTGGCCTGTCTCAGGCCTTCATGGCTCGATATCCAGTAAGATCTTCCTATTTTTTGCCTAAACATATGGGTTTCTAAGCCGGTATATTCATCTCTGGGTTATTTCCTTGAAACCTTAATTTCGCCTCCTAAACTTCTCAGATCTGTACAGATATGAGACGAGCCAAACCTATTTCATGTGTGTTCTTATGAAAAGCTTATGATATTCAAAGGATGTTTCATTTTCCTAAACTAGGGTTTCTTGAAAACCTTTTCTTCAAAACATTATCTGGTTTTAGGTGTTTAATCATGTTCTTATGTGTTTTCGACTGCTTTTGTTAAGTTTTTTCTTAACCCTAACTAGTTATGCTAAAACCCCCAATTTTCTGACACTTTGTTCGGATTCCGCACTAGTCTTGGTTATTTGCTACTTGCCTATGTTCTGTGCTTTGGTTCACATTATTACTTCTTCCTTTAATTAGAATATTTTGTGATTTTACCTAATATGCCTCTATTAAGGTTTCAGATTCGATCCTTTTGTTATTCTCAACTTATTTGCTTATTCATGGAAACCTATGTTATTTTTTCCTTAAAATCAGTATTATTTCGAATCTTTGATTCCATGATTTGCAATGGTAATACCTATATGGTGATTTTCGGTTATTTCCCTATTTTCATAACTATTATTTATTTCTTGCCTTGTTTGTAAGTAAGTGTGATATTTACTTATTCTTACTACTTATTTCCTTAATTGAACTCTTGTGTATTTGCCCCTAATTACCTACTCCATACCTAAGTTATTTGATTTCTTTCCTTAATTATCTTCCATGTTCTTTACCGTAAACTTGTTACCCTTAATTGGAGGAAGACCTTACTGATTTTATGCTTCATTGATTCTGTGATTCTCCCCAATTACTAAACAATTGATTTTTACCTTATTTGGCTATCTCTCAACTGCTATATATACTCTCCTCTATTCTCACTTTTGGACACGGACACTAGTTCAATAATTCTCTCTTACACTTAAAAACTCTCTACTCTTTTTTGTTACTTGCTACTTTTACTGAACTAGCCGGCTGTAAGCCAAGGATAGTAATTGCACTACACCTGCTCTATACTCTGTGTTTGCTCTCCTTAACTGGTATGTCCTAATTTCATTTCAAGTCTAAAACTCTATGTGTTCTGTTATTGCTTCACTTCAATGATTTCTAGTTTTGTTCCTGCTTAACATCTTATCGGTCAATGTGTAACTTGTATGTCTAAATCATTGTTTCACTCAGCATGTCTAAACTATACTGCTTAATCATTAGCATGTATGAATTCTCTCCAGTGTAACTTATAACTAGCATGTTTAAGGATTTGCCTGTTGTTTTTTCTAGCAGGCCTCAACCTGATTCTGTTCCATGTTTGATTGTTTGCCTAATATGTTTACTAAGGTTCAAGTTTAATCTTCTTGTTAAGTTGTCTAAGATTTTCTAACAAACTCTGGTTCTATGCCTTATCTGTCTAGTGTACTATGTTCCCACATGTCTATTCTGTAATCCATGCCCTATGTATGTACTATTAGATGTATGATTAATTCCTTAATCCTATAGAACTCTAGAAAAACTTATGTGCTTATGTTGTTATGTGCTATGTTCTGTGGTTGAATGATGCTGAAACTGTTTAAGTTGTTTGTTGATTTCTCATAAACGTTCACACTGTTTTCAAAAGCTGTTTTACTACTAATCAGTTCCTATTTTCAGAAAACTTCTTTACGTTTTTGAATCTATTCAATATTGTTTCCTTGTCAAAACCTTTTCAAAACTATGTCCAGCACTCTCACTTTACTCTTAAGTCCCTAGGTTCTGCCCCTCCAGTGTGTGACTGCCTTAGGATCCTTTTGAGATCCCTCCGAACTCTGACACACTGGAGCTGGCCCTTCTACACTGCACTTACTCAATTCCTGTTATGAAAAGTCTAGGTGTAAGCACTGCCCGGGATCCTTGAGGTCCTTAGGAAACTCTAACACACCTGGACATAAATTTGGCTATGAAATTCTTGGGCATTTGAGATCATTGAAGGCCTGGCGTTATCAGGTTCGCTTTGGGCCTACTTCAGGCTCCCTATAGTTAATTTACTTTCCACTTATGTAATTTGTTCGATCATTGGTCTATAATAATTATTTGTAAGCAGATATTGGGGTGGCTAGTTAAAATGGGAAGGGTAGATGTATGATTTTGTCGATAATACTGGGTAGAAAGCATGCTTTAGGCTTTACATTCGATGTATTTGCATTAGAATCCATGCCTTAGGACTAATATGTTCATTTGCATCCAAATCATGCTGAACATGCATTAGATATCTTGTTCTTAGGGCTTCACATTTACTGCTTAAGTGTACCATGTGTCATTAATCCATGCTTTAATGTTGTATAAGTTTCTCACTTAGAAATCCTGCTATTAGGATTAATGAATAACTTTAACAAAAAAATCTGTCTCTCGTGTGTGCATTTAGATACCATGTTCTAAGGGATTCTGCTTGCATTCGTTTGAATACGCCTATTCTAATTACAATAAGTCACTGATCAATGAAAAGGATTAAAAACAGTCTCACATATAGGTGCGTGTTTTCTGAGTACAACTGGCATCAATTTTGTCATTGTTAAACCTGTGTCACTTAGAACAACATGTTTGTAGATTAAATAACTGCAAAACAGTTTAAAATAACTTTTAATTGTTATTATGCTTAGTCCCACGCTTAGGCAAGCCTTAGGCAATTAATCCCTGTATAAACTGAAAAACTGTGCGTTCTGATTGTTTTATGCTAAGTTTCACAGGTCTTAAAATAGTAGGCAAACTATTAGGACCTTGCCACTGAGTTTTGAACAAGTGTTGCCTATTCTGTGTATTAAAGTTCACTTAGACATCTTGTCCTAAGATTTCCTTAAAAAATTCCTATATTTGTGTTTTGAGACGTGCTGTTTATTTTCTCTCTACTTGTGGAGGTAAACATGAGCCTTCTAACTGCTTCTTTCTTTTCTACTTGATGGTCCTACTTGTTATTTGACTATCGCCTAGATTTTTCCCTTTTAAAACCTTAGGGGGTTGTCTAGAAACTGCCTATATTTAGAGGTCCTAAATTCCTCCAGGACCATAAGAAGGGAAGGGTAACAACACACTTAGAGCTCGTTAAATAAAAACTCGCTTAATAATGGCTAAGGGGTTGGATAATGGGTAGAAAAGGATATGATGACATGTGCGCTAATGGAACGTGTAGCCCCTCATTGAGGAGTGATTACCGGGCATTGCATATATGTGATCCTATAGGATAAACAACTTAGGACCTCCCTTATCCTTTTACATATGTGTGCTTAGACTATGAATATGTTAAAACCTTTATTTACATATGTGTGATTAGACCACTGATCTGTTAAAGACCTTTATTTGTTTGCATATTGTGCTTAGAATGTCTATTTTCTGCTTGATAAATTCGCAAAGTAAGTTTGGCCGGGACCCACAGTTGTGGACTTCGAGGTGTGCCTAACACCTTCCCCTTGGAGTAATTTCAAGCCCTTACCCAATCTCTGGTTATTCAACTAGTGTTATAAATGACCCGTAGTAGGTGCCCTAACGTGCCTTAATTCGTTAGGTGGTGACTCTTCGAATTCCTTATATCCCTCATCCCAAAAGGAAACGAGTTGTCCCAATAATGTCAAAACCATTGACCGATCCGAAAGGAGAGGAAAAAGGTGCCGACATCATGTCGACTCTGCTGGAGATTCTTAGGCTTTTACCATTACAAACTGCTTTGTGAATTTGCCTACATGTACCTTACTTGGTTAGTGCTTGCACCCTTTCCCTTACCCCTTATGTGCAACTAATTGTTTATTTTTTCCAAGTATTTATTTTCCAAAATGAAACTGACATGTTTCTTTGTTTTCTTCTTTAACCGTTTTTTTATTAAAACTGTTGTATTTACCGCTTTCATAATGTGCAAATACATGAAAATATGTTGTTTATTGCTTATTTATTGCTGCATAATCATGCTCAATATCATACTCCACTCGTGCCTATACAAATACTATAGCAACGCTTGATGAGTGGTTGTGCTCTTCCTATTTATATCACCCCCTAAATTCGGAAAGGCTTATTTGTGGTAAAACCAAGCGCCCAGCGGTGCAGTCGATAGTTCTGTGCCTTCTCACTCGAGTTTTCCGCTCGAGGGTACCAATCTAGACCTCCATAGAAACCTTACTCTCGTTATGTTGTGCATGCATCATGGTCAAACCTAGCCGGGTTAATGTGTCGTCCGCACAATAGCCCTATAAGAATGCCTTATCCAAAAGTCCACCGGTGTTTTCATAATCCCAACGGACACGATCACGTTCTGTGCATTAATTTAGAGAACTAAATGCATGTATTCTAATCATAAGTGTATAAATAGTCGAGTCTGGTAGGGGTAAGGTCCTAACCATTTTTGTCTTGTAGAAAATGAGGCACGAGGTCCCCATATTCGGTATGGTCAGCAATATCCCACCAATGCTCCTGAACTGGTGGGAAGACCTTTCCTCCAGTGATAAGAAACACGTAAAGAAGTATCTAGGCAATTTGCCGTCTCTCTTGGACATCCAGTCAAACAATATGTTGATTGAGGTCACTACTTTGTTTTGGGATAGTGAAAGAGTTGTATTCCGCTTCGGGAATATTGAAATGTCGCCACTGTTAGAAGAAATAGGAGGACTTGCTGGGTTAGTTTGGTAAATCCCTGGGTTGTTGGTACCTGAGAACCGCACGGGCAAAGGTTTTCTGAAAATAATGGGGTTGAAAAAAAATGTTGAATTGGAGTGTATGAAACAATCCTGCATACCTTCGAGTACCTATATGAAAGATACGGTCACAACAAATCATATCGTACCTATCATGATGAGTTTTCCATCACGTCTCTGGGTCACATCCACTGCAGGGTATTCGTGTTCATTATGTGCTTTCTGGGCTTGATAGTGTTTCCGACAAAGAGGGAAAGGATTCATACCAGGCTAGCCATGGTAACTACGACTTTGATGGAAGGGATCGATGGGAAAACCTTTAGCATTGCCCTTATGATCCTAGCTGATATTTACCGAGACTTGGAATGTTGTCAAAGAGGAGCTAAGCATTTTGAGGGTTGCAACATGTTGTTTCCACTATGGCTCTTAGAACATCTTCAAAAGGGCCAATACCACCAAGAACTTCCGCGAAGGGCTTGGAATGACCACATTGCTTTCTATCACCACAAGCAGATGACCTACAATCTAGACAGATTTGCTCAGCCAGAAACCGCCAAGGAGTGGGTGAAATTATTTAATAATCTGACTGAGGAACAGGTTCAATGGATGTTCAAATGGTTCCCGACGGACGAGTTTACATCAGGTCTAGGGATGAACCAAAACTTAGTGCTGATCGGGTTAAGAGGTATATATCCTTATGTTCCTCTCCGAGTCATAAGGCAGGTCGGCAGAAAGAATGTTGTGCCGAGGGTAGATAAGATGAGTCACTTCATAGTGGATTTCTAGGACGACGACGTCCCCTACAAGTGCCAAGCCCAACACATGTGGCACTGCAAAAGCATCATGGTGTCACGCCCAAAATCGAGGGACAGGACCGGCGCCTAACCGAATGAACCCGGTCAAGCGAACCTGATTTGACTTTCCTACCCAACGCGTTTCCCCGTGTTTATAGCATACATTATTCATATGAAATAGCGAGAGAAAATCAAAAGCGTGGATTCACAATATAAAGTCCATTTTTCCTCGTTTAACGTTTTAACATTAGATCTTACCAAAACATACATACTAAGTACACCATTCCCGATACGGGACCACGATTACGAGTGAATACGATAACTACCCAAAAAATATATATATATACAACTTACATAATGTCTAAGGAGCCTCTAAGAGTACGAAAAAGTATACATAGACTTTCCGGCAACAAGGCCCCGGCTATACCTCAAAAGAACGACATATACAAAATGAGTCAACATGAACTACACACAGCCCCGAGAGGAAGTGAGGCTCGCCGGAACTGCTGAAGGGATGGAGGAAAGGCACCACTATCGGCGATCATCGCTACCTGCTACAGAACCACCTACATCCATTTAAAAGATGTAGCACCCTCGGCAAAAAGGGACGTTAGTACCATTGAATAGTACTAGTATGTATGAACAAACCTACTCTATATAGGATAAACATCAACAGTCAAACTCAAGTAGAGGTATCAAACAACAATGCACCGAAGCAAGGGAGAACACAAACAAGAATTTCCACATCCGTCCTCCCGTTTTGCCATCGTTTGGATTATGTTCTTTTAAGTTACATCTTGTTATTATTATTACTGATCCATCGTGTTGTTTTCACACGGAGTTTGATCTCTGCCCGATCGGCTAAGCCATCTTAGGTGAGGTCAGAATATCATCACATCTCATATCACCACCGTGGCTTGTTCACACGGAGTCCGATCTCTTCCCGAATCGGCTAGGCTAACACGTGGCATGTGCATTGCACACGGAGTCCGATCTCTGCCCGATCTGCTAGGCCATCTCAACTGAAACAATGAGGACAATAATCATCATCATATCACAATATCAAGTCATCCATGTGTACGGAATGGAGTCTGATCCCAGCCAGATCGGATAGGCCATCTCACCCCTAGGACATTCTGCTGGTCAATTCATGGATATTTTAGATCACTTTCATCAGTTTTAAACTTTTTGATCCCCAACACATATCATTCTTTGATTTATCTTTCATATCATTAGAATCCTTTGATTCGTATTTCACAACAATCCATCCTTAAATCCATATTCCATAACAATCCAATTCATAGATTCATGTTTCATATCAATTCAACCTCTTGATTCGTATTTCATGTCATTACCAAATCTTTATTCACACTCCATATCAGTCTGTCCTTTCACATTTTACCACACCCATCATATAATAGGATCACACACATAGTAAAAGAGAACATGATGATCACAATTTATTCACTCAAATAACATAACAACATGGTAGTAGCATGGGACAATATAGAAGCAAGAATTCCTCAATTAGGCACATAGAACACATAAATTCCATAGATAATCAACAAGATAGTCATACCCGGAAAGTAAACACAACGGGTTTATCCTGTGAAGATTAGAGTTAGCCATAAATACCTCGAATTGGAATTTCTCCTTAAATTTCTATCCCAAATCACCGGACCTTCTAGCGCCTTCAATCTAATTTACATTGTGACACATTTAAGCCTAGGATTAGGAATCATGAATATGACTTGGACTCATGTGGGCATTTTATCAAACGCCGTGTGTTCCTTTTGATTGCATAACCCCTTTTTGTGGAAGATCACTCTAACCTGTTTCCCTTTACTAGATTATGGTAGATTAATCACATGCATGCAAGGTTTTTAACTCTTACCTCAAGAACTAACCTATGTGTGTTCCATTTTAACTAGGATATGGGAATTAAGGGAAAATGGGATAGAAACTTACCTCTTATGATGAAGAAGATGACGACTACTCAATTAATTCCAGGCCTGAGTAGAGATGGAGGATCAATTTGGTGGAGATGGTGACTTTCTCTCACTAGAACCCACTCCCACTTCTCTCTATTTTCATCAGATAGTCATTAAAAATGAAGGGGATGGGTGTTTTATTAAGCTGGGGGTCAGGTTTTAAAATTAGAAAATAGAAGCCCCGATGCAGGTATGCGGTCAGGAATGCGAATTCCTGCTATGCGGTCCACAGACCTGTCGCATAAGTGGCCCTCATCTGAGCCAAATAGAGAAGCAGACTGCCTAGGTATGCGACCACTATGCGGTCCGCATACATGACCTGCGATCGCATAGTGGACCACAGATCCGCGCAATTCTTAAAAATTCTATCTTTTAAGTCCTGGGGTACTTTTCACTCCAAAAGGGTTAGTTTTAAGAATTTCTACAGTTATATCAACATGGGGACCTTTCCGGGCATCACTTTTAGTTAGAAATTTTACGGGTCTTTACACATGGAGAAGAATACTATTAAACCCGATATGTACCATGAAGAATGTGCACCTTTCTACCCAGCATGGTTAGAGGACGACTTGGACGGGCTAGTGACGCCGGGAAACAGCCGAGGCAACAGAATCATAGATGAAAATGCTGAGGCTTATGTCAAGTACAACCGGCTGCGCAAAAGGATCCACGATTCTGAGAACGAGAACCGCGAAATACATGAGACCAATAAGAGGCTGATCGAGGAGTGGAAAGAGATGGATATCCTTTCCAACAGGAAGCTAGAATACTTGGAGCGAGGTATAGTGGAGCTGGAAGGCAAAATCATCAAAAGGGTCGAGGATTGCCAGAACGCCGAGGGGAATGAAGGAGGACACCTGGCTAGAGCGTACTTGCTGTTGGGACTGCGCGAGCTGGGAAATTTGTTCGATGGAATCAAGAATATCGAATCTAGGGGAGGTCCTTCTGGGACCAAATAGGCTAGAATTACTTTTGCTTTCATCAATGTAATAAGGCCGAGTGCCATTAGTGATTTATTTTCCTATTTGTTATTTTAGTGACGTTTTGGGTATTCGTCTATTTACATTAAAAAAATGAAGCATTTTGGAATCTAAGTTCTCCAAATTAACTTGTCTCTAGGCCTACCTCGGGCACAACGAGGCTCCCAAATTTAGGACGTGCGTTCACAATTCTGCAATATGTGTTTAAATACTGCAAATATTTTATCATGATCCTCACTGACTTGGCTACCTTTTATTTTCATTTTATTTTTTCTTTTGATTATTCCCCTTCCCCAAAGGTTGGTTCGTGCATTCTGGCGTCATCAACATACCATACAAGATCCAGGGGCCGTCCACCTTCTCCTCCTCCTAGTCCACCTAAAGGCAAAGAAAAAGGCAAGATGGAAGACTTGAATAACATCCGAAAAGAGAACATAACACCAGTTGAACATATAGAAGCGTCTGACAGTCGGGGTACTCAGGTCCAGAATAATGTTGTGTCGCAACTTAAACAAAGGCTATTGAAACTTCAAGGATAACTTGAACATGTTAGGAATCTAGCGAACTTGTCCTTCTTTTTTAGTGTTCCGGATGTCAGCCACCCGAACACTCAAAACCCCGTACAACCTCAGAATACCCCCAACAAACAGAATCCTCATACAACTCACCACTATACAACTCCACCGAAAAACCAAACCATCCCGCCACAATACCAACAAAAGTCTTGCCACACTCCGAGAAACACCCCACCAATCATTCCTTAACCACAAAATTCGACAAACGATCACTTATATGCTCAGGCACCAGGCCACCAGAATAACCCCATATACGTTGAGACTCTACCTCAATCCACCCAACCCATATCTTACACACCTGAATCCAGTGAGAAGGATATGATTATAAAGAGAACTTTGCCGAAGAACTCAAGAAACTGACTAGCCGAGTTCAAGGCGTGGAAGGAGGTAAGGGGACCGAAGGATTAAATTATGAATATCTCTGTATACAGCTTGATGTAGAACTAACGGAGGGTTACAAACCTCCGATGTTCGAGATGTTCGACAACACTAGACGAAGAGAAAATGAATAAATTCTTCGTCAGGGCACAGGACCCGCATTATTATGAAAGAGTGATGGTGATTGAAAATCACAAGTTCTTCGACATCATTAAGTTGGGTGAGAGAATTGAAGAAGGTCTTAAGAGTGGAATGGTCACTAATTTCGAAGCATTGCAAGCCAAAAACAAGGCGCTACAGTCTGGTGGTATATCCAAGAAGAAAGACGTAGGAGCGGTAATTGTTGCACAGGGACCCAAATCTCCACTAACATATCGAACCCCTCCACCCACATTACAGCCAGCACCCCCACCTACATATCAACCATTCCCTCCACCTACTTATCAACCCACATCTCCCAGATATTCCCAACCAGCCACTGTTTATCACACATACAACTCCCAACCGTCTCACTTCCAGTAACCTCCAGCTCGCCAAAACTTCCCAAGACCTCGACCTAACATTGATCGCAGGCCACCCAAGCAATATACCGCCATTGCCGAGCCCATTGACCAGCTGTATGAAAGGCTAAGAGTTGCTGGTTATGTCACTCCCATCCCTAATGTGGCCACTGAGAATCCATCCCAATGGGTTAATCCCAACAAAACTTGTACATACCATTCTGGCATGAAGGGACATACCATTGATGAATGTTGCTCGTTGAAGGATAAAATCCAGTCTCTAATTGATAATAAAATCATCCAGGCAGAGGAGGCTACTCTCAATGTCCGCAATAACCCGCTCCTAGACCACTGGGGTGGAGGCATCAATGTGATAGAAATAGATGAAGAATGGGACCCAGAAGGGTCGATCGGGTTGATCAAAGAAGGTGACGATCCCAAGAAGCCTGCGGTTACGCTTAATCCCATTATAGTACAGATTCAGCCGTCGGGAGATATTGAGGTAACTACATCAGACCCATTCAATTTTGAGGCAACATCACCCACAGACATGTCTGTGCCATTTGAGGTTAAAGTAATGCCACCTGCCACGGCACCTATCCCAACAATTACAGTGACAGTGTCAACCACGCCGCCTTTCAACCCTAATGATGTGCTCTGGGATTACGTAGCCAAAGCTAGAAGGAAATGAAAGGTCAAGATATGATAAGCTGGTGCTGCACAAGGGATGACCAGGACCGACATGGTCTATACACCTGAGCATTTGGGTGAGTCTAGCAAACAAGCTTCCAAAAGACCTCCCGTCATTGAAACTGGTCCGGATGATCTCTGGAGAAAGGTGCAATACAGGGAATACTCAGTCATAGATCATCTCAACAAGATTCTGGCCCAGATATCTATCTTATCATTGCTGCAGAATTCGGAAGCACATAAGAGCGCCCTGATGAAAATGTTGAATGAAGCTTATGTGCCTGATAACATCACAAGCGGAGAAATGGCTAACATCGTGGGGTAGGTATTGGAAAGCCACAAGATTACTTTCCACGAGGATGAATTTCTGACTGAAGGTTTGAGACACAACATGGCACTGCACATTACCAGGCAATGTGGAGATTACTTCATTACCAGGGTTCTGATCGATAGAGGGTCCAGCCTTAACATTTGCACATTTACAACACTAAAAAGGTTGGCCAAAAGACTGTACGAGATACGAGAGAGGCCATGAATGTGAAGGCTTTCAACGGTTCTCAGAGGTCCACCATTGGAGAAATCAGTCTTTGTCTGCAAATGGGACCTACATGGTTTGAGTTCGAATTTAAGGAGTTGGATATATCCACGTCCTACAATCTGTTATTAGGACGATCGTGGATACATGCAGTTGGGGATGTGGCATCGACTTTGCATCAAGCGGTAAAATTTGAATGGAATCATCAGGAGGTAATCATCCTTGGAGATGGGAGAAACCCCATATACAACCGCCAGACTATCCCGGTAGTTGAGGGTAGAAGAAGGCTTGGTGGAGAAACTTATCATCACATCGAGGGGGTCAATGCAATAGACAAGGACAAGTGGTGGAGTAGTAAGATTGAAAGCATACTGAATTGGAGCGGATACGAACCCGGAAAGGGTCTCGGCAAGAATCTTCAAGGCATTTCCAAGACGATATAGTTGAAGCGCCACGACACTACCTTTGGCATGGGTTATCAGTACATTTGGCAAGAGTACGACAACTGGTCGCCACCATGGCGCGGTCCTTACTATCCATTAGAGTAGCCCATACCGCACTTGGAACAGACTTTCCAGCAAGCCGTCATCATATGGGGGTCAAAGGAGGAGAAAGCATTAGCAGCCTTAAGGAACTTATTCTTGGAGGACGAAGATATGGACTATTGTGTTATTGTCGAGGAGGAGGAGGAGGAAGACCCTACCATCCAAGGCGTGAGCAAGGGATCATTCCTCAGAAACTGGACTGTCAGACCATCCAGGGCCCGACGAGTCCCGGGGTAGCAAGGCTGAACGAGCACTGCCTATTTTATTTGCTAATGAATTCCTTTTCGCATTTTTCTGTTTTAAATAAAATCTCCAGTGTTCCAAAAACGTATGTTTATGTTATTGAAAACTACTTTTATGATTCAATGAATCGATATTTATTATTATCATTTTTCTCTTATACTTTTATCTATACAACATTACTATTTCATGTCCTGATGATCTAATGACTGTGACATGCAATGAGACAACGCAACAAAAAGATAGTGATTCGGAAGAAAAAGATATCATACCCGAGGAAATTTTCAGAGAGGTGGAAGACTTTGAGAACAAGCCTAAGTCCAACCTGGACGAAACTGAAGTAATCAATTTGGGAGATTCAGAGAAAGAAGAGTACACACAATTCTTGAAGGAATATGAGTACATATTTGCATGGTCGTACGATGATATGACCAGACTAAGTACATCCATCGTGGCTCACAAATTGCCCACGAATCCAATGTGCCCACCGGTGAAGCAGAAGCTTCGAAAATTCAAGCCTTATATGAGTCTGAAAATCAAGGAGGAAGTCACTAAAAAAATCAACGCCAAAGTCCCCAGGGTGGTTGAATACCCAACATGGTTAGCCAACATTGTGTCAGTACCGAAGAAGGATGGAAAGTATAGGGTTTGTGTCGATTACCGGGATCTCAACCTAGCTAGTCCAAAGGATGATTTCCCTCTTCCAAATACACACATCCTAATTGACAATTGTGCCAACCATGAACTCCAGTCATTTGTGGATTGTTTCGCCAGTTATCATCAAATCTGGATGGACGAAGAGGACGCTAAGAAAATGACTTTCATCACCCCATGGGGAGTATACTGTTACAAGATGATGACATTCGGCCTAAACAATGCTGGGGCCACTTACATGAGGGTTATGACTACTATCTTCCATAACATGATACATAAGGAGATCGAGGTGTATGTGGATGACGTCATCATCAAGTCCAGGAAATCCACAGATCATATAGAAGATTTGAGGAAATTATTCGACAGACTACGGAAATACAACATGAAATTAAAACCGCGCAAAGTGTGCATTCGAGGTTCCTGCCGGAAAATTGCTTGGGTTCATCGTCAGCCCCGAGGGATAGAACTGGATCCATCAAAAGTCAAATCAATCCAGGATTTTCCACCACCGAGAAATAAGAAGGATGTAACGAGTTGTCTGGGATGGCTAAATTACATCAGCCGGTTCATAGCCTAGTCCACGGTAATATGTGAACCAATCTTCAAGATGTTAAATAAAGACGCTGCGACCAATAGACCAAGGATTGTCAAAAGGCCTTCGACATAATCAAGGAATACTTATCAACACCGCAAGTATTGGTACCGCCAGAGCCAGGTAGACCCTTGCTACTCTACCTCGCAGTAATAAATGGAGCTTCCAGCTGCTTTCTGGGGCAGCACGACGAAACAGGAAGAAAGGAACAGGCTATCTATTATCTGAGTAAGAAGTTCACTCCATACGAGGCACGATATTCTCTACTGGAACGTACCTCTTGTGCTCTAACCTGGATAGCCCAGAAGCCGAGGCACTACTTCTGTGCCTACACAACATACCTCATATCAAGGATGGATCCCTTGAAGTATATCTTTCAGAAGCCCATGCCCACCGGCAAGCTAGCTAAGTGGAAAATCCTGCTGAGTGAGTTCAACATCGTCTATGTGACTTAGAAAGCGGTCTAGGGAAAGGCATTGGAAGATCATCTTGCTGAAAACCCTGTGGGAGGAGAATACGAACCCCTGAAAACGTATTTTACCGATGAAGAAATGTTTTTCATAGGAGAAGACATTACTGAATCCTATGACGGTTAGAGGATGTTCTTTGACAGAGCAGCAAATTTCAAAGGAGTCGGCATCGGAGTTGTCTTGATATCGGAAACTGACCAACATTATCCGGTATCTGCTAAACTAAGATTTCCTTGCACCAACAACATGGCAGAGTATGAAGCTTGCATACTAGGGCTTAACATGGCAATCAACATGAATATTCAGGAGCTGCTGGTAATCGGTGATTCAGATTTTCTTATACACCAGGTACAAGGAGAATGGGCCACCAATAACTCCAAGATATTGTCGTATCTGCACCATGTGCGGGAATTGAGAAAGAGGTTGACAAAAATAGAATTTTGGCATGTTCCCAGGATTCAGAATGAGTTTGTCGATGCATTGGCCACCTTGTCATCCATGGTACAACATCCAGACAAGAACTTCATTTATCCTATTCCGGTGAAAATTCATAGCCAACCGGCATATTGTGCCCATGTTGAAGCAGTAGCAGACGGGAAACCATGGTTCCACGACATCAAGGAGTACTTAGCAAAGGGAGAGTACCAGAGCATGCAAATCATATCCAAAAATGTATGCTTCGGAGGTTGTCCAATAGTTTCTTTCACAGCGGAGGAACCCTGTACAGGAGAACTCCCGATTTGGGATTACTGAGATGTGTCGAAGCAAAGGAAGCTTCTAAACTACTTGAAGAAATACATGCTGGGACCTGCGGCCCGCATATGAATGGTTTTTTTTTTTGCCAAGAAGATACTCAGAGCTGGTTATTTCAAGATGGCCATGGAAACGGACTGCATCTAGTATGTTCGGAAATGCTACCAATGTCAGGTACATGCAGATATGATAAAGGTACCCCCAAACGAGCTCAATGCAACAAGATCACCGTGGCCATTCACCACCCGGGGAATGGATGTCATCGCTCCAATCGAGCCCACCGCCTCAAATGGGCACATGTTCATCTTGTTAGTTATTGATAACTTCACCAAATGGGTCGAAGCAGCATCTTACAAAGCAGTGACTAAGAAAGTCGTGGTAGACTTTGTGCGCGACCGTATTGTTTGTCGATTCGAAGTTCCAGAGTCAATCATAACCGACAATGCTTCCAATATCTACAGTGACCTAATGAAGGCCATGTGCGAGGCTTTCAAAATCAAGCACAAGAATTCTACATCCTATAGACCTTAGATGAACGGAGCTGTAGAAGCCACCAATAAGAACATTTAAAAGATATTGAGAAAGATGGTAGAAAATCAGTGGCACGAAAAGTTATCATTTGCCTTACTGGGATACCGCACCACAGTCCGCACATCAACCGGGGCAACTCCTTACTTACCGGTTTATGGTTCAGAAGCTGTTATTCCTGCCGAAGTGGATATTCCTTCCTTAAGAATCATACAGGAAGATCACAACATGTAACCAGTACATCTAACTGGGGCAGAATTTTGAGGAGGAGCCTCAAAATTCCATAGCATGGGAGGTTGCAATGTCTCGAATCTTGTTGTGGTCACCGGTTCATCTAAATTTCTTAAGATATATTTTTCACTATGTCTTTGCAAAACTATGCATGCTTGCTTGTAAGGTAACTCTATTTAGCTAAACGCTACCCCGATGACTTAAACAGGATCCTCAGACCAAGAAAAAACAAGTCAAGCAAAGCCAGCAGGGACACGAATCAACTTCCCCATCAACAAAACTTACGATTTTTCTTTGGATGCAGGAACGAGAGTATACATTCGCCTTGAAGTCACATTCTCCGTAACAATTGCACTACTAAAATCAGCCACCAGCTAAGAAATTCTGCTACTATGTGTTATTTACTCTATCTTCTGTATAAGGCTAGACGTTGCCTTCGTCTTGCATAAGGCTAAACGATGCCTTCCCCTTCCATAAGGCTACTCTCTGCCTTCATCTTGCATAAAGATAATCTCTGCCTTCTCTGCATAAGGCTAATCTCTGCCTTCCTCTTGCATAAGGCTAATCTCTGTCTTCCTCTGCATAAGGCTAATCTCTGCCTCCATCTGCATAAGGCTAATCTCTGCCTTCATTTGCATGAGACTAAGCTCTGTCTCCATCTTGCATGAGGTTAATCTCTACCTCCACATCTACATAAGGCTAATCTCTACCTTCCTCCGCATAAGGCTAATCTCTGCCTTCCCCCTGCATAAGGCTAATCTCTGCCTTCCTCTACATAAGGCTAATCTCTGCCTTCGTCTTGCATAAGTCTAATCTCTGCCTTCATTTGCATGAGACTAAGCTTTGTCTCCATACCTGCATGACGCTAAGCTCTGCCTCCAATTTATATTATTTCACCGAGACTAAGCGCTTTCTCTCAAGCATTATCTACTCTACTCTTCTTTCAGGCTAAGCTCTCCCCTCCAGTTCGCAAGACTAAGCTTTGTCTTGTTGACATCATATTATTGCATCCCATGGGATGAAATATCGCCAACTTGTCCAAAGGCGCCATAGTCTAAAGGAATCATCATCATAACTGGAAGACACCACGTCATGGCCTGAGGTTCTCTCAAATTTGCATATCATTATTCAAAGGCATCATAGTTCGGAGGCACCATCTTCATGGCCCGAGAGCATCATTTCATGGCCTGCGAATCTCTCACTGAACAATTCATGGCCTAGTACATCATGGTCTAAGGACGTCATCCCTAACCGTCCGAAGACATCTTTCATAGTCCAAAGGGAACATGCATCATGTTTAAATTTCCGCACAATATATGCTCGTAGTATCTCTATTTGCAGGTTACCCGGCAAGCAACTGCTATCCCAGCAGAAGCGATCCCTCTCCAGTTCCTTTAACTATATCAAACCTGACCTCTCTCGTAAACCATCCATTCACATGTCCCTAGATGTTGCGTCCATTCTTGCGATGACTTCACCGGTATATTTCGCCGATGAATCAAGAACTACACACGACCTGATTCCTGTAAAACCAGGGATATGTAGGCAGCTCAGAAGCCAAAGTGCGTCCTAAATCCCTCAAACCGTTTTGCTCGGTCAAAATTGGCCATTATGTCTTTAGACGACAACTCTTTCATACTTTCCGGGTAAAGAGGGAAGTTGTTGATACCCAAATTTTCCTAAAAATATTTTTAAAATTGTATATATACCTTCAAAATCATGCATTAGCATCAATTGGTATTTTTCTACATTTTTATTAATTTGTCCAGCATTTTATTCCTATCAAATAATTACAAATTGCATCACAAATGATTTCGAAAACATTTCTTGATTTAATATTACTAGTTATGGTCTTATTAACTCCAAATTGTTCCACAAATATCCAAATTGGCACCTTTTAGCTATAATCGCTATGACTTTGCAATTATAGCACATGCATATAATTTTGTGTTATTTTTTATCAGAAATTAGTCTTTTGTATTTTAAATACTAAACAACCATTTTCAAAACATTTCTATGCATGAATTTCATTTTTTATAATTAGTAATTATTTTAGTCTATTTATTTGGGGTATTTAACAAATGCCATTTCTATTTCAATTTCAGCCTTACATAATCAGCCCAAATACCTAACTAAACTAGCCCAATACAACCCAGGACAAAATCCCTACCTAACCCGACCTAATTCTTCTTGAATCATGGCAGTTGATCATTGTTTATCAACGGTCCAAATTATTTAATTCCTTAATTAACCTAAATGACCCCTTCCCCAAACCCCTTATTTTCCCCCTCACTCTACCGTCACTCACCCCCTTCTCACTCATATTCTCTAAAACCCTAACCCTAATTCCCCCCTCGCCGTCACTTATTTGCCGTCGACCATGGTGTATTCTCACCATCCTCTGGCCTCTAATGGCTCTCTTACGCCGGGTTTTGCTGTCTCTGAGGTCCTCAAGGGACCTTGGAGAGTCCACTTATGACTTTGATCCCTTCGTGGCCTGTTTCGGGCCTTCATGGCTCGATCTCCAGTAAGATCTTCCTATTTTTTGCCTAAACCTATGGGTTTCTAAGCCGATATCTTCATCTCTGGGTTATTTCCTCGAAACCCTAATTTCGTCTATTAAACTTCTTAGATCTGTACCTATATGAGACGAGCCAAACCTATTTCATGTGTTTTCTTATGAAAAGCTTCTGATTTTCAAACGATGTTTCATTTTCCTAAACTAGGGTTTCTTTAAAACCTTTTCTTCAAAAACGTATTCTGATTTTAGGTGTTTAATCATGTTCTTATGTGTTTTCGACTGATTTTGTTAAGTTTTTTCTTAACCCTAAGTAGTTATGCTAAAACCCCCAATTTTCTGACACTTTGTTCGGATTCTGCACTGGTCCAGGTTATTTCCTACTTGCCTATGTTCTGTGCTTTGGTTCACATGATTACTTCTTCGTTTAATTAGAATATTTTATGATTTTACCCTAGTATGCCTCTATTAGGGTTTCAGATTCGATCCTTTTGTTTATTCTCAACTTATTTGCTTATTCATGGAAACCTTTGTTATTTTTTCCTTAAAATTAGTATTATTTCAATTCTTTGATTTCATGATTTTCTATGGTAATACCTATATGTTGATTTCCGTTTATTTCCCTATTTTCATAACTTTTAACTATTTCTTGCCTTGTTTGTAACTAAGTGTGATATTTACTGTTTCTTACTACTTGTTTCCTTAATTGAGCTCTTGTGTATTTACCCCTAATTACCTACTCCATACCTAAGTAATTTTATTTCGTACCTTAATTATTTACCCTGTTCTTTACCGTTAACTGGTTACCCTTAATTGGAGGAAGACCTTACAGATTTTATGCTTGATTGATTCTATGATTCTCCCCAATTACTGAACAATTGATTTTTACCTTATTTGGCTAGCTCTCAACTTCTATATATACTCTCATCTATTCTCACTTCTGGACACGGACACTAGTTCAATAATTCTCTCTTACACTTAAAAACTCTCTGCTCTTTTTTGTTACTTGCTACTTTTACTAAACTAGCCGGCTGTAAGCCAAGGTTAGTTATTGCACTACACCTGCTCTATACTCTGTGTTTGCTCTCCTTAACTAGTATGTCCTAATTCAATTTCAAGTCCAAAACTCTATGTGTTTTGTTATTGCTTCAGTTCAATGATTTCTAGTTTTGTTCCTGCTTAACATCTTATTGGTCAATGTGTAACTTGTATGTCTAAATCATTGTTTCACCCAGCATGTCTAAACTATACTGCTTAATCATTAGCAAGTATGAACTCTGTCCAGTGTAACTTATAACTAGCATGTCTAAGGATCTGCCTGTTGCTTTCTCGAGCAGGCCTCAACCTGATTCTGTTCCATGTTTGATTGTTTTCCTATTCTGTTTACTAAGGTTCTGGTTTAATCTGCTTGTTCAGTTCTCTAAGATTTTCTAAGAAACTCTGGTTCTACGCCTCATCTGTCTAGTGTACTATGTTCTCACATGTCTGTTCTGTAATCCATGCCCTATGTCTGTACTATTAGTTGTATGATTAATTCCTTAATCCTATAGAATTCTAGAAAAACTTTTGTGCTCATGTTGTTATGTGCTATGTTCTGTGTGTCCCCAATTCCCATAATCCTTGAGTGAATTATGTGGTTGAATGATGCTGAACCTATTTAAGTTGTTTGCTGATTTCTCATAAGCGTTCACACTGTTTTCAAAAACTGTTTTACTAATAATCAGTTCCTATTTTCAGAAAACTTCTTTACTTATTGAGTCAATTCAATATTGTTTCCTTGTCAAAACCTTTTTAAATCTATGTCAAGCACTCTCACTTTACTCTTAAGTCCCTAGGTTCTGCCCCTCCAGTGTGCGACTGCCTTGGGATCCTTTTGAGATCCCTCTGAACTCTGGCACACTGGGGTTGGCCCTTCTACACTGCACATACTCAATCCCTGTTATGAAAAGTCTAGGTGTGAGCACTGCTCTGGATCCTTGAGGTCCTAAGGGAACTCTGATCTAACACACCTGGATATTAATTTGGCTATGAAATCCTTGGGCATTTGAGATCATTGAAGGTCTGGCCTTACCAGGTTCGCTTTGGGCCTACTTCAGGCTCCCAATAGTTAATTTACTTTCCACTAATGTAATTTGTTCGATCATCGGTCTGTAATAATTATTTGTAAACAGATATTGGGGTGGCTAGTGAAAATGGGAAGGGTAGCTGTATGAGTTTGTCGATAATACTTGGTAGAAAGCATGCTTTAGGTTTTACATTCTGTGTATTTGCATTAGAATTCATGCCTTAGGACTAATATATTCATTTGCATCCAAATCATGTTGAATATGCATTAGATATCTTGTTCTTTGGGCTTCACATTTACTGCTTCAGCATATCACATGTCATTAATCCATGCTTTAACGTTGTATAAGTTTCTCACTTAGAAATCCTTCTATTAGGATTAATGAATAACTTTAACAAAAAAATATGTCACTCATGTGTGCATTTAGATACCATGTTTTAAGGGATTCTGTTGTCATTTGTTTTAATACGCCTAATCTAATTACAATAAGTCACTAATCCATGAAAAGGCATAAAAACAGTCTCACATATAAGTGCATGTTTTCTGAGTACAACTGGCATAAATCTTGTCATTGTCAAACCTGTGTCACTTAGAACATCATGTTTGTAGATTAAATAATTTCAAAACAGTTTAAAATAACTTGTAATTTTTATTATGCATAGTCACACGCCTAGGCAAGCCTTAGGTAATTAATCCCTGTATAAACTGAAAAAATACGCGTTATGATTGTTTACTGCTAAGTTTCACAGGTCTTAAAATAGTAGGAAACTATTAGGACCCTGCCACTGAGTTTTGAACAAGTGTTTCCTATTCTGTGTATTAATGTTCACTTAGACATCTTGTCCTAAGATTTCCTTAAAAACTGCCTGTATTTGTGTTTTGAGACGTGTTGTTTATTTGCTCTCTACTTGTGGAGGTAAACATGAGCCTTCTAACTACTTTTTTCTTTTCTAATTGCTGGTCCTACTTGTTATTTGACTGTCGCCAAGATTTTTTCCTTTTAAAACCTTAGGGGGTTGTCTAGAAACTACCCAGATTTAGAGGTCTTAAATTCCTCCAGGAGCACAAGGAAGGGACGGGTAACAACACGATTAGAGCTCGTTAAATAAAAACTCGATTAATAATCGCTAAGGGGTGGGATAATGGGTAGAAAAGGATATGATGACCTGTGCACTAATGCAACGTGTAGCCCCTCATTGAGGAGTGATTACCGGTCATTGCATAGATGTGATCCTATAGGATAAACAACTTAGGACCTCCCTTATCCTTTTACATATGTGTGCTTAGAGTATGAATCTGTTAAGACCTTTATTTACATATGTGTGCTTAGACCACTGATCTGTTAAAGACCTTTATTTGTTTACATATTGTGCTTAGACTGTCTATTTGCTACTTGATGAATTCACAAAGTAAGTTTGGCTGGGACCCACAGTTGTGGACTTCCAGGGGTGCCTAACACCTTCCCCTTGGAGTAATTTCAAGCCCTTACCCAATCTCTGGTGATTCAATTGGTGTTATAAATGAACCGTAGTCTGTGCCCTAACGCGTCTTAATTCGTTAGGTGGCGACTCTTCAAATTCCTAATATCCCTTATCCCAAAAGGAAATGAGTTGTCCCAATAATGTCAAAACCCTTGACCGGTCCGAAAGAAGAGGAAAAAGGGGGCGCGACAGGCGTCGGATCACGACCCGATCGGCTAGGCTGTCTCATTCGAGACATAACCACAATCATAATTTCAAGAGTTTCAACACAATCTCCACCATGCGAGCGACATGGCGTCCGATCACGACCCAATCGGCTAGGCCCTCTCATTAGAGACATTATCCTTTTCTATCAATCATCCAATTTCACACTTCTTTCACATCTCTTCAGTTTTACTGGCACTAGTGCTCACAATTGTATTATCTCTCTTGGCAAGTTGGACGTGTTTCATATTTTCACATTTCATATTTCACATTTTTTTTTCGTATTTCATGCAAACCTTTTCACTTTCATCAATCATCATGGATTTCCAACAACAATGCATTTCTATTTAAGACATTTAAGCACACATATGAGCAAATAAGAATCTTAGGTGCATTAATATTTCTTACACAATTGTCATTGGCTTTAATTCGAAACACAACTTGAAGTCAAGGCATTTAAATATACAACCCATACTTTGAATACATTCTCAATAAAAGTACAACATAACAAGAGCATTTTAATTACATATTGATCATGGATGTCTTTTGACACATGCTTATTCAGGATAATCGATTCACAACGGGCAACTCGAGACTTACATCGATATTGTGGTGTTCAATTCTAATAGAGGAGTTTAGCCAACATACCTGAAATTCGTCCCTTAATGATATTACAATGATCTACTGCACTACGCAACTTCAATCTACAATATCAACATCCAATGGGACCATCATTAGTAACAAATTCCATAGTTTAAGCCACTTAGACACTTTATCAAACACATATAAATCTCTACATATCATAGTCATGGAATTAGTTCATCCAACTACCATCGTTTACCAACAATGTATCCCCCCATCATTCTTAAACATTTATAACTTCCAACATCACATGCATGACCATTCATCCACACCCAACCAACAAAATTTCATCGAATAATTACCTTTCGTTCTTTGCAATGGTTATGTATTTAAATTGGGAAATTATGGCTTCCAATAACCATCCCATGAGTCCCAATAGTTAATTCATACTCATATTCCCGTAATAAATCCATGCATATTAGTGTAAGGGTGTAGGATTACCTTTTGGAAGATATCTTGCAAAACCCTCATTTTGAGTATTTGAAGAAATTTCTTGAAAATCAAATAAGGATTCCATGTGTAGATTTCATCAACACTAGTGTAGAAATGATGGAATTTTACACCAA
>ML264982.1:1701-19939 GCA_005239495.1 Nicotiana undulata | reverse complement strand
AACAAGTCCCAAGTCACATGACGGACTTGCTCGAGCTCTCAGAACACTAGAAACATCATTCAACCAAGAATAACTCTTCAAAACCCCTTAGATCAAACTTAGGATTTCAAGAAATATTTCAACGGCTCATCAATACGCCGAACGGGTCTACACTGCTCGGAATGACCCCAAATTTTGCGGACAAGTCATAATTGACTGTACGGAACTTTTGTCAGTTCCGAAATTCCATTCAGACAACGATATCACGAGGTCCAATTCCAGGCTGAATTCCAAATCACATGAAATCCTGAATTCCAATTCAGGTGCCGAAATACTCCCGGGTCATCAGAAACCCGAGGCGAACACACTCCCAAGTCCGAAATCATCATCCGGAGCTGCTGGAGCTGTCAGAACTCGATTCCGAGGTCGTTTGCTCAAAATGCTGCTCGGAACCAAAATCAGCCAAAAAGGTTAGCCTTCAGTAACCAAGTGTTCCTGATCTGGCCAAAACACTTCCGAATCTCGAACTACCGACCCACACAAGTCATAAGGCACGAGTAGTCACTATGGGAAGAGTCATTCACGGGAACGGAGTCCCAACACACGAAACGACCGGCTGGGTCGTTACAACCGGCCTCAGAACCTATACAGTTAAGTACAGAAGTGCAGCATGAGTACATATTAAATAAATACGTACCCAGTGAGTATCCCGCCTAATCTCGAAGAAGTAGTAACGAGAGGTCGACTTGATACTCAGTAAGGTCCAACAGTAATAACATATGATAGAATATAGCGAAATACAGTAGGCATATCAGGAAATACACAACAAGTACATATCAAGATCAGAAATCCAAACAACTACTGAATTAAGCAATATTGCACTTTCAAGGGTAAGACCACCGAAACAAAACCATAATCACCAAATCTTAGATCCGCCGTGGCGTACGGCCTGCTCCCATAAGGTACCTTCTAAACTCACCGTGGCGTACGGACCGATTCCATATGTATCACAATTACCCTTCAACTATGTCGTGGCGTACGCACCGATTCCATATAAATATTTCAATTTCTTTTCAACTCTTCCGTGGCGTACGGCCCGATCCCAATGTATTATAATACTTACTTTCCATAACAAATTCCTTTCCATTCAACAATTATCCATAAAACCTCAGAGGAACAATACTATACAAAACATAATCCCATAGTACATATGGTGTCACAATGAATCATATAAAGCATTTCAAGGAAGCATATAAGGCATGATGTGGGCCTAACTACCCGGACATAACAATGATAGCCGCTACGTACGGACTCTCGTCACTTGGAGCATACGTAGCCCCCAAATAACTCACACATAGCATATACATCACCTATGGAGACAATTCCCTCTTACAAGGTTAGAAAGGAGACTCACCTCGTGTTGAATCTACCCCTCGAACCACAATTGCGCTCGAAACTCCGAACTCTACACCCGAGGACTCGCAACTAGCCAAAAAGGAGTACAATTGAATCAATGCATGCACAATGTGGGAAGTTATCTTAGTTATTCACTAAAATCGCTATTCTTGAAGAATTCCCAAATTCCAACCCCGGTCACGCATGTTCAAATTCTGAAAATTCTCGAAGGGATCACTCACCCATAGCCTAAGGATCATTAAGGTGTGGTTTCTACTTGAATTCATGGCCTAAAATGGAAAATAACAAAACCCTCAAGAGCCCTAAAATTACTACCTAATTCTATGATTTTAGGTAATTTAATAGGGAATTTAACTAGGAGTTAATGTTGGAAACAAGTAAAACCATGATATTTACTTACCTCAATAATGGTGGTGGAAGGTTCCTTGAAGAGCTCTCTAAAAACATAAGGAGGAAGATGAAAATGGAGGAAATATGCTAAGTCCCGTATTTAATAACACTGCCCAGGGACTCCTTCACTGCGATCGCGACAAGGGCCTTGCGATCACGAAGGCCAACTGGCTAGACCTCTGCAATCGCAGCACCGGTCCTGCGATCGCGAAGGCCAGCTGGCCAGACCTCTGCGATCGCGGCAGAGGTCCTGCGATCGCGAAGAGTAATTGTGACCGGCCATGGCTTGGCACTATGCGATCGCGAGGATGGGGCTGCGATCGCAAAGGCATGGAGTACAGCCTTCCGCGATCGCGAAGAGGAAGTTGTGATCGCGAAGAACAATCAGAAGCCTAGCCTAATTCCTTCTCCGTGATTGCGACCCACCTTCTGCGATCGCAGAGAAGGAAACCAGACAGCAAAAATCTGGTTTTTCCAACTTAGCTCCCTGCGATCCAAAAGTCACCTGAGCCCCTCCGGACCCCGTCCAAAAGCACCGGCAAGTCTGTATTCATGATACGGACTCGCTCGAACTTCCGTAGCGCAAAAAACAACGAAACTCAGAATTCAAACCCAAAACCAAATTGAATTATGCTTAAGAACTTAAGATTCTAGAATTCATTTCAATGCGTCGAACCGGCCTAATTCTACTCGGAATGATTTCAAATTATGCATACAAGTCGTAAATGATATAACAGAACTATTCTCAGTCTTGGAATTGCATTCGGACCTCGGGAACATAAAATCACATTCCAAACCAAATTTCTAATTCTATGAAAATCCTCAAAACTTCATTAACTCTAAATTTTCCCATTTTGATCCGAAAACCGTCAAATCAAGTCTGTTTCTTACCAAATTTAACAGATAACTTAAATAACACATATTGAACCTGTTCCGGGCTCCGGAACCACAATACAGGCCGGGCAGCAAAATTTCACATCAAGGTTCATTTTCATAAGCCTTTATTATTTTCAGAAATAATTTTCTTTAAAAATTCATTTCTCGGACTTGGGTTCTCGGAATTCGATTCCGGGCATACGACCAAGTCTCATATTTTCCAACGGACCTACCGGGAACGCCAGATCACAGATCCGGGTCCTTTTACCAAATTGACCAAAGTGAACTTTATTAAATTAATTATCATAAATTCAACTCTTTATCAAGTTTTCACATAAAGGCTTCCCGGCGACGCGCCCGGGCTGTGCACGCACATCAAGGTGAGATTAACGGAGTCTTTCGAGGCCTCGGAACACAGTCATAATTAACTTTACGTAAGATGACCTTTTGGGTCATCACATTAATTGGGTTGGGGGTCCGGGTAGAATTGAATAAAATTGAATTAAAAGTGGCTACTTGTTAAATACCCGTTTAAAAAATAGATAAATAATTAATAAAAATAGCCAATAATTATACAAAATGAAATTAAGGCTAAATAGATGAAATTAAGGTGATTAACTACCATTAAAATATAAAATGACTGATTACTGTATTAAAATAGCATAAAATATATAGTTAAGCTATAATTGCAAAGTCATTGCAGTTATGGCCAAATAATGCCAATTTGGCTAATTTGTGAAATAGTTTAGCCTTAATAGGGCCTAAAATGATATATTAAACTAAGACATGCTTTAAAATTATTTGTAATTCAATTTATGATTAATCATTGGCTATAAAAGTACTGGATAAATTAGAAATAAATTGATAAAAATATGAAAAAATTATGGAAAAATACCCATTGTTATGAAGACTGATTTTGAAGGTATATATGCAAGTTTAAAAATCATTTGAAGAAAAATTGGGTATCAACACGTGCTTGGATATACTGAGCACGAGGGAGCTCCCAATTGGTCGTCCTCGACCCTGATTTTCGATTGATACATGTTGTGCACATCCGCCCAAGTTACGGGGGGATACTCGATCAAATTTTGCTTCAGCTGCTTCGAAGCTATCGAGCTTCGTTCATTCAAGACTTGAGTTCTCTCTTTGTTTAATTTTGAAGACATCAGACTTCCTTGTAGCGACCTTAATGGAAACAACATGTGCCTTCACAAAAGAGTCTGCCAACATGGCAAATGAATCTATTGAGTTCGGGGGGAGGTTATGATACCACATCATGGCCCCCTTTGACAGTGTTTCTCAAAATTTCTTCAGCAGAACGGACTCAATCTCGTCGTCTTTTAAGTCATTCCCTTTTATACCACAAGTATAAGTGGTAATATTCTCATTGGGATCTATGGTCCCGTTGTACTTTGGGATATCGGGCATCCTGAACTTCTTCAGAATGGGCTTCGAAGCTGCACTCGATGGACATGGTTTCTACACGAACTTCTTCGAATCTACTCCCTTCTAAATCGGAGGTGCGCCCGGGATCTGGTCGACCCTCAAATTATAGGTTCCCATTTTTTTATCGTTGGCCTCTATCTTTTTTTCTCCTGACTCGATTCTTCTTGTGAGGTCCTCGAGCATTTTCGTAATAGTGGGGTATGTTCCTGACCCATTACTGCTCGATCTTTCTGGTGGTGGCTCAACTCGAGGAGCTTTCTTCGGTCCTGTTGTGCTCAGGGTCTTTTGTTTACTTTGTAGCTGAGCAAAAGCCACTTGTTGTGATGCAACATTTAAAAAATTACTAGCAAGCTAACCTCTCTTTCTTCCCGAGCTTGTGCTCTTTGCGCGTCATGTTGGTCGCATCTGCGTACACTTCCATTAGTATCAGTGTCAACATCGACATGCAAAACATTGTGTGAGCCAATATCGATGAGGATGGGTGCTGGTGCTACCCCAGGATTTCGCGATGGCATACCAACGACTGAGGCTGTTGTACTGTTCTCTCCATGGAGCTCACGATCGTTGCTTCCATGTGAATTTGTTGAGTTAGACATTTTTTGATCTGACACCAAAGAACCTCGGACAAGAAAAAGTGTGAAGAATAACTTGTGTAATCAGAAAACTAGCACAAAAACAATCACTATTATGTTTATCCCCACGGTGGGCGCCAAACTGTTTACCAAGAAAATGGTTTTAACAATTATATTTGATTTGTTATAAGAAAAAGGAATATGTGATAGCCAAACCACTCTTGCCATAGAACTGGGGCCTCGAGCTCACTGGAACTAGGGACCTCGAGGTTAGATAATAGCAATAAATGATGAAAAATAAATGAAGAACACTAAATGGAGAGTAATAAATTTGAGAGACAGTGTTTAGCACGAAAAAAGTAGAGAATATTCTGTTGCAGTAAATGTTGTCTTTTACAAGAAAGATTGGGGTCCCCTTTATATAGGAGGGTAGAATCCCAACATAGTACAAGTCTAATTATGACAAATAAATGCTATTGGGGCAGCTGTATAATGGCCTAGTACGGAATTGTACCATCTCTTGCAGATCTTATCAGCTCTAACCACGTGTCCTTGAGGATTTCCCGCCTTTCCATGACGATCATCGATTTTATACTGCTTCGAAGTAGGGCGTGATGGGTCTTCGATACTCTCTCGAGGTATGCACTTCGGGGCCGAACTTTAAATTCTACTTCGAGCCTCTCGAGATCGGGCTTGGAATGCCATAGAGGTCTTGATATCGGGGTCCCCATCATTGACCGTAATAATCCATCAATTGGTATTAGATCCGACTCACATCTAATTAGATAACTAGATTTTTCATGAAACAACAATATTGTGTTTATATGCTTTTTTGAATTACTTGTTTATGTTGTTGTCTAAACAACAACATTGTTGTTTTCTAAATTAACTATGCAGAAAATTTTGGATTAATATTGTAACCTTGAGATATTTGTTATTTATCGATATTTGATTGGGATGATCTGTGTTTTTTCGGTAAACCCTTGAAAAACGCAAAACCCGATTTTGACCGAATTACCATTGTTTTTGGAGGTCAACAAACTTGACGAACTCTGATTGACCAAAAAATTTGTGGGTTCATCGGATACGATGTGGTGAGAAAAACACACTACTTTTGCAGTGAGTCGTGATAATTTTCGATTTTTGAGGTCGTTTGGACAGTGCTTTGGATATTTTTCGTTTTTCTGGAAATTATTTCTTAATAATTTTAATTCGTTTTTATTTCAATGGTGGTGGGTGACTCCCCATGGTGTCCATGATTAAATACTAGTGATATTATGGGTTTACACATTGGCCATCAGCAAATAGACTAGTTATTGTATTAGATTCAATAATAGAGGTGTATGATTTTATTGGCTAGATCATACAAGGTATACTTGATATTGTGTGATGATATAATTATTTTGTAAGAAAGTGAAATTCTCTTTTTGACATTCTTGATGACTAATGATTGGTGCGTTTGGCATATTTTGTATAAAAATTTCTCAAGTTTAATTTGTGTCTTCATGCCTTAGATTTTCGATAAAGAATTTGGTTCTCTAGTTGGATGTTGTAATTAAGTGAAATATGACGTATTTTGTATGAGCTTTATATTATTGGTATGTCTCTTATGTTATGGTCCATATTCTGCCATAAAATAATTTTATGAGCTACATGTATAGTCACATGTAAATTGAGAACTTTAAGAGTAATAAATAGTTACCACTAAAGGGGTTTGTCTATTTGAACTCATGAAAAATTCTTAATAAATTGTACATGTGAAATTATTTCTATTCATGGATTGAGCATTTCGATTAATACGTAGGAACCACAAAATGGTCTATTTATTAGAGTCATTAAAATCTGCTTAATGTACCATGTAAAAATTATCCTTGATAAACCTACATCGGTGGTGGAGGTTTTTGACTAGAAAAAAGTTTTATCTTTGGGTACTAGTGAGACCAACTCCATCCATGAGAAGAGATATTGTGGTTTTCGTCGAACATGAGAAAATATGATATCGTAGGCTCTTGTGTGTTTAAGAAAAGGATAATTTAATGCACAAGGAGATATTATATATCCTAAATATAGGTAACATAATATATTCCTTGAGCTCATAGTTTAATTATAAGGAGAATGGAAATCAATATCATATTTATTTTAATTCATGAAACTTCTTAAAATGGTTATTCTCCGAGTTTGGTTACAAGTTGTTGTCATGAATTTGACGAACTCCGATTGACTTGAAATTTGGTAGGTTCATCAAAAATGATCTATGAGAAAAACTCACTGTTATGCGGTGAATCATGTTGTTTTTCGGCACTTTGAGGTCATTTAGATGGGTTTTCAAGCAGTTTATTAAATTGAATTTGTTATAAATATGAAAAACTATCTTTATATATCGGCTATATTTGTGTTAAATCTTGAACATGATGACACATGATTATTTAACTTGATATGATATATAGCAAGAATGCAAATCACATGAATTTAATCCTAATTACGCCAAAAATAATCTATTCGAATTTGGTCTAGTTTCTTGGCAATCGTGAATTTCACCATCTCCGAAATGACCTGAAATTTGGTAGGATCATCGGAAAAGATCAGTTAAGAAGAACTCATTGCTTGCACTGAATCACCAAGTATATTGACAATTCAGGATCGTTTAGATGAGTATTTTGGAGATTTGGTGGATTACAATGTGATATACATACGAAAAATCATTCTTTCTATCATTTTATTAATGTCTAATCTTGAACATGAAACACATGTTGAATTGATATGAATTAGTATATGATAAGAATGTAAGTCATATTTTAAATTCTTAAAAAAATGTTTAAAATGGTAATTTACCAAATTTGGTCGTAGTTTTGGAGATTGTGATTTTACTAGTCTTCGATTGATTAGAAATTTGGTAGGTCTATTGGAAACAAACCATTGATCAATACTCATTTCTATACAATGAAAAAACGTTGATCTTAGCATTTTAAGAATGATTAAATGGGGTTTTAAGCATTTTCTAAATTATGGAACTTATTCTTAGACAAAAGTACGTGGTTGTAATCAAGTGGTGATAGGAATCAACCCCTATCGTCTCCATGTTTTATTTATTGTGATATAATAAATTTACGTGTTGACTTTAGGTCTTCCTTCATATCGGATAAATTCATTATGAACTCGCTGGGTATAGTTTCTAGCTTTTGATGACCTGTACTAACTCTCTATTTGTGTTTAATGGTTGAATCAATTTTGTAATTAAAATACAATCATGGTTAAGTGGTGATAGAAATATATTTATATGGTCTTCCACTATTAATTTCAAGTGATTAATAAATTTACGCGTTGACCTTAGGTCTTCCTCCATATCGGATAAATTTATTGTAAGCTCACTATGTAAAATACTAGTAATTGATATCGTGTACTTACTCTCCATATGAGTATACAAGTTGCATCAAGGGAACTAGAGCTATTAAATATAATGTTCTCTTGACTTAAATTAACAATATACTCTCCATCTGAGTTGGATATGTTTTAATTTATTTGAGTGAATAATCTGGCATTACATATGTATGTTGCATGAGTTGTCCTTTTCCCATCGAAATTTTCTATTCAAGATGCATGAATACAAATATGTGTAGTGTCTTTGAAATTTTAGTATTAAATGGTTATATACATGTAATGACCCGGCCGCTCGTTCCGAGAAGTTTAACCCCGTTGCCCCTGTTTATGCCTTATTATGTATTGTTCAGCTCATTTATGTTGTATTGCGTTAGTTGGCTCGGATTCAAAGTGATTGTGGAAAGAAATGAAACACTTAGTCTCTTAAGTTGGTTAAATAGTTGGAAAAGTCAACCGGAAGTTCAATTATAGGTATGGTCTCAGAATGTTGTTTTAATGAATCAGAAAGCTTCATTAGGTGATTTGGGACTTAGGAGTGTGTTTGAAATGTTGTTCGCAGGTCCGGAATAGAATTAGGCTTGAATTGGAAAAATTAGATTTCTGGTGATTTCCGTTCGGCAGTGGAAAATTAGCTAGCGGGGTCAAAATTGAATTCCGGAAGTTGGAATAGGTTTGTAGTGTCGTTTGTGATGTGTGTTCGAATGTTCAGGTCATTCGAACATGTTTGGGTGGTTTCAGCATCGTTGGCGAGTTTCGAAAGTTTAGGAATCCTTAGGCTTAAATTTCAGGTTAATTTGGTGTTTTGATATTGTTTCAGGTGTTCCGAGGGTTCGACCAAGTTTGGTGATGATATATGACTTGTTGGTACTTTTGGTTGAGGTCCCGAGGGACTTAGGATGATTTTGGAAGGTTAACGGAGAGATTGGATCTTGGTTTGAGCGGTTGTAGCTGTTGTTTCTGTCATTTCCGCACCTCCGGATTGAAGACCGCAGATGCGAGGCCGCAGATACGTTAGGCATGTCGCAGATGCGAAGAATGAGGAGCTGAGGCAATTTCTGCAGGTGCGCACATTGGACCACATCTGCGAGACCGCATATGCGGATATTGACCGCATACGCGGATTTCCCTTGGTTAAGTAAAAACCGCACCTGCGATGGATTTTCGCAAGTGCAGCGCCGCAAGTGCGTCGTTTGGGGCCGCAGGTGCGAGAGTTCTTGGCAGAACCTATATAAGCTTGCCTTCGCGGATTTTAGGCATTTTTCATCATATTTGTATACAGGTTGAAGCTTTTGGGAGCAAATTGAAGAGGCATTTCAAGGGATTTTCGTGGAGGTAAGTTTCTTGGACCTAAAACTCAATCTATGGTGGTATTTGACTGATTAAACATGAAATTAGTTGGATTTAATGATTACAATTTGAGGATTTGGGCTTGAAATTTGAGATTTTGATTTTAAGGATTTGAGGGGTCGTTTGTTGTCGAGTTTTGATGAATTTGGTATGTATGGACTCATGAGAGTGTAAGGATTCTAGTTTTGCGATTTTTATCGGATTCCGAGACATAGGCCCTTGGGTCGGGTTTGGCCAATTTTAGGATTTTTTATTTTATTTGATTATTTTCGCGTGGGCTTTGTTCCTTTAAAGTTAATTGATGATATGAATCTGATTTTAGGTAGATTCGGGACGATTTAAGGTTGAGACGATCAACAAGGGCATCGTGGAGTAGATTTTCATCCGGTTGAGGTAAGTAACGATTGTAAATCTAGACCTAAGGGTATGAAACCCTTGTTTTCGTACTGTTTTGTAAAATGAGGTGATTCAAATGCTAGGTGACGGGCGTGTGGGCGTACACCAGTAGGGATTGTGACTTGATTCGTCCCGTAGTGAATATTAAGTCTCGTATATGACTTGATATCATATGATATTCTGTATTTTATAGAGATTATTACTATGTTTTGGGCTGAATGCCATGTTTGGGGCCTTGTGCCGAACTATTTGGACCCTCAGGGGTGTTTTTACTACTGTCCCCACACTGTCTTTGATAGAAAATATATTCTCAGTCCTGATTTAAACCTTTTCACTGTTTATTCCTATTCCTCACTCTATTTTAAATATATGAAAGATATTTTGGGCTGAGTCCCTTGATTTGTACTGAGATGTCGAGTGGCTTGTGAGGATGATGACTGAGTAAGGCCTCGGGTTGAATTGTGAGGATAGTTATGGATCGGGCTGCACGCTGCAACGTTATATCTATAGACATGGATCAGGTCGCACGCCACAGCGAGATATATTAGATCGGGTTGCACGCCGCAATGATATAGCGCTTGGGCTGTACGAGCCTCTCCAGAGTCTGTACACCCCCCAGAGAGTGCAGTCGACTATTTATGGATCGGGCTGCATGCCGCAGCGGTTATTATATGGTATTTGTTGAGCGTGAGTACTGAGTGCGAGGATTGACTGATGAGGGTTGGCTGAGAGGCTTTCCCGAGAGGCTTTATTTGTGAGTGATATTGTGCCCGAGGGGCTTATTTTTATGAAACTGTTGTTTTCACTCTTCTCTACACTGAGCCTCTATTGATAATGTTGAACAAATGTTTTATACGAGATTTTAATGGAAAATTGGAGTTTTTATGAAATGTTCGGAATTTAAATTCCTTATTTGATTCGTTTACTCCCATTGCTTTTCATGTTATGAAGTTACATGATTTTAAGTGCTCGTCACTGCACTCAAGTCTTTAGTTATAATTGTTACTTACTGAGTTGGCGTACTTACATTACTCTCTACACCTTGTGTGCAGATTTAGGTGTCGGGGCTGAGTGATAAGTGATCTATTCTCTTTAGAAAATTTTCGGAGACTGCGAGGTAGCTGCACAGCGTCCGCAGACTTGCCTTTCTCCTCCCTATCTCGTCATTTCTTATGTTCTTAGACTTATTTGTGTTAAAGAAAACAGTACTAGATTTGTATTACTTCTTAGTTTCTCATGACTGATGACTCTGGGTGTTGGGGTTGTGTTTAAATGTTTTACCTACTTTTATTGTTTTGAAATGCTAAAACGAGAATTTTATGAAATGTCGGATAGTATTGTATTGAATGAAAAGTTCCTTACGTTATGCATAGTGAATTGGCTAGCTTAGTATCACGATAGGCGCCATCACTGCTAGGGTAGTTTTGGGGTCGTGACAAGTTGGTATAGGAGCCTAGGTTACATAGGACTTACTGATCATGAGCAGGTTTAGTAGAGTCTTGAAGATCAATACGGAGACATCTGTAATTCTCTTCGAGAGGCTGCAGAACCTTTAGAAAAAATCTCACATTCTTGAATTCTTGTGCGAATCTGTTGATTCTGGTAACTAAGCTTCTGTTGTTTCATTTTCTCACAGATGGTGAGGACACATGCTACCATACAGGGTGATTAACCACCAGTGGGACCCGTGAGAAGTCGAGGCTGTTGTTGATGTCGTGGTAAAGGTAGAGGTGTAGCCTGCGCAACTGTCATGGCGGTACCCATAGAACCGCTTATTGTTCCAAATCAGGTCCCAGCCATAGATGTTCCAGCGGGACCGGACCAGGCACCAGTTGTTCCTATTGTTATTTCGGGTCTTCAAGAGACCTTGGTGCAGATTCCGACAGTGTGCACTAATCTTGCACAGGCGATCGCTGTTTTTACTACAGCCGCTACTTTTCAGGAAGGGGGAGGCACCTAGACTCTTGCTGCTCGTACACCTGAGCAGGTTGTTCAGGGACTTCAGATACCGGGGGCATCTCCAGCCCAGCCGGTTGCACTTTCTCAGGACCATGTGATTCCAATCATTCCTGATGACGAGCAGTGTAGGTGTGTGAGATTTGGTAGACTTCAGCCTCCGACATTCAGTGGTGATGAGGGCGAGGATGCCCAGGGTTTCTTAGACAATTGTCACAGCATTCATCATACAGTAGGGATATTGGAGACCACTTGGGTCTCGTTTACCACTTTTCAGTTTTCAGGAGCTACATTTACTTGGTGAAAGTCTTATGAGAGGCGTAGGACTATTGGTGCAGCGGCCCTTACTTGGCAGCAGTTTTCCACTCTCTTTTTAGAGAAGTAAGTCACACAATCTCGGAGACAGGAGCTGCGCAGACAATTTGAGCAGCTGCATCATGATGATATGACTATGATGCAGTATGAGATGAGGTTTTCAGAGCAAGCCCGTCATGCTACTGAGTTGGTCTCTATAGAGAGAGAGAGAGGATCACGAGGTTCGTAGATGGCCTCACCTATCAGCTTCGTATTCGTATGACCAGAGAGAGGGTATCAGGTGTTATATTTTAGCAGGTTGTTGATATTGCCCGAGATATTGAGTGAGTTCATCTCCAGGAGCGAGAGTAGAGGGAGGCCAAGAGGAATCTAAGATCTGGTAGCTTCAGTAGTGTTCCCTCCAAGGTTCAGTTTCAGCATAGTAGAGGTCGCCCATTTAGGCTTTCTCAGCCAGCTCGCCCAGCTTATAGTAGTTCATCATCAGGGCAGGGTCCCCGTAGTTCTCATCCGGGCCGCTCATCCTTCGATGCCCTTCCAACCCAGAGTTCATCCCATGCACAATCGGTGCAGGGTTCATCTATGCCTGGTTCTTCTAGTGGTTATCCTGGTGCTAGGGGTTCTCTTCTGGGAGTTGCCATGAGTATGGAGAGTTCGGGCATATGAGGAGGCATTGTCCTCTTCTTCTTGGGGGTCCATCTCAGCAGAGGATTCAGCCCTCGACTTCAGCTTCAGTAATTTCACCACCCGCCCAGGCGGCTAGGGGTGGGGGTCAGACAGCTAGAGGTCGATCGGGTGGAGGTCAGGCCCGTTTTTATGCACTTCAAGCCAAACCAGATGATATGGCCTCAGATGCAGTGATTACAGGTGTTGTTTTAGTTTTTCACCGAGATGCTTCGGTCTTATTTGATCCTGGTTCCACGTATTCCTGTGTTTTGTCATATTTTACTCATATTCAGGATATGCCCCGTGAGTCTTTAGTTACATTTGTTCATGTGTCGACTCCGCTGGGCGATAATATTGTTGTGGACCGCGTACATAGGTCATGTGTGGTATTTATTGGGGGTCTGGAGACCCGAGTGGATCTGTTATTTCTTATCATGGTTGACTTTGATGTGATATTGGGCATGGATTGGCTATCTCCGTGTCATGTTGTTCTAGATTGTCACGCTAAAACCGTGACCTTAGCAATAAGGGGATTTTCCAGGGTTGAGTAGAGAGGTTCTATTGATTATGTGCCTAGTAGGGTGGTTTCATACATGAAGGCTCAACGTATGGTGGAAAAGGGTGTTTATCTTATTTGGCTTTTGTGAGGGATGTCAGTGCTGAGACTCTCACTATTGATTCTGTTCCTATAGTCCGTGATTTTTCGAACGTGATTCCTGCAGACCTGTCGGGCATGCCGCCTAGCAGTGACATTGATTTTGGTATTGATTTTGTGCCAGACACTCAGCCTATTTCCATTCCACCGTATCGTATGACACTGGTAGAATTGAAAGAGCGACTTCGGGAACTCATATATAAAGGGTTTATTCGGCCTAGTGTGTCACCTTAGGGTGTACCGATGTTATTTTTTAGGAAGAACGATGGTTCTATGAGAATGTGTATTGACTACATGCAGTTGAACAAGGTTACATTCAAGAATAAGTATCCTTTGCCTCGCATTGATGATTTGTTTTACCAACTTCAGGGAGCTAGGGTGTTCTCAAATATTGACTTGAGAGCAGGGTATCATCAGCTGAATATTCGGGATTCAGATATTCCCAAGACATCTTTCAGGACTCATTATGGCCATTATGATATTCTTGGTGATGTCTTTTAAGCTGACCAATGCCCCAGCAGCGTTCATGCATTTGATGAACATCATATTTCAGCCATACTTGAATTCCTTTGTTATTGTGTTCATTGATGACATCCTGGTGTACTTTCGTATCCAAGAGGAGCATGCTCAGCATTTGAGAGTTGTATTGTAGAGATTGAGGGAGGATAAGCTTTATGCAAATTTCTTCAAGTGTGAGTTTTCTCTTGGTTCAATAACTTTCTTGGGGCATGTGGTGTCCAGTGAGGGTATTCAGGTGGATCCGAAGAAGATTGAGGTGGTGCAGAGTTGGCCCAAACCGTCCTCAGCTACATAGATTAGGAGATTCCTTGGTTTGCAGGTTCTTCTATTTCATCGCGCTTGACCAAATTGACCTAGAAGGGTGCTCCATTCAGATGGTCGGACCAGTGTGAGGAGAGCTTTTAGAAACTCAAGGATGCTTTGACCACAGCCCCAGTGTTAGAATTGCCATCAGCTTCAGGTTTGTATATCGTGTATTGTGATGCCTCGAGGATAGGCATTGGTTGTGTATGGATGCAGGAGGGTAGGGTGATTGCCTACGCCTCGCACTAGTTGAAAACTCATGAGAAGAATTATGCGGTGCATGATCTCGAGTTAGCAGCCATTCTTCACGCCTTGAAGATTTGGCATCATTATTTGTATGGGGTTCATTGTGAGGTTTTTACTGATCACCATAGTCTACAGCATTTGTTTAAGCATAAGGATCTGAATTTGCGTCAGTAGAGATGGTTGGAGCTTCTCCAGGATTATGATATCACAATTCTATACCACCCGAGGAAGGCCAATGTTGTGGCCGATGCCTTGAGTCATAGAGCAGAGAGTTTGGGGAATCTAGCATATCTCCATGCAGTAGAGAGACCTTTAGCACTTGATGTTCAGGCCTTAACGGACTAGTTTTTGAGGTTTGATCTATCGGAGCCCCGCCGGGTGTTATCTTGCATAGCCTCCAGGTCTTCTCTTTTTTACTGTATCAAAGAGCGCTAGTATGATGGCCCACACTTGCTTGTTCTTCAGGATAGGGTTCGGCAAGGTGATGCCAGGGATGTAGTCACTAGTGATGATGGTGTGATGAGGATGCAGGGTCGGATATGTGTTCCTAATGTAGATGAAGTTAGGGAGTTGATTCTTGAGGAGGCCCACAGCTCGCGGTATTCCATCCATCCGGGTGCCGCGAAGATGTATCAGGATCTGAGACAGCATTATTGGTGGAGGCGGATGATGAAGGATATTGTTGGATTTTTAGCTCGGTGTCTGAACTACCAGCAGGTCAAGTATGAGCACTAGAGACCGGGTAGATTGGATCAAAGGTTGTATATTCCGGAGTGGAAGTGGGAGCGGATCACCATGGACTTTGTATTTGGCTCCCACGAACTTCGAGGAATTTTGATGCTATATGGGTTATTGTGGATCGACTGACCAAGTCCGCGCACTTCATTCCTATTTGTACCACTTATTCTTCGGAGCGGTTAGCTGAAATTTATATCCGGAGAATTGATCAATTGCATGTTGTTCCGGTTTCCATCATTTCCTAATAGAGGTATTTAGTTCACATCACAATATTGAAGGGTCGTGCAGAGGGAGCTGGGCACCCAGGTTGAGTTGAGCACAACTATTCACCCTTAGACAGACAGGCAGTCCGAGCGCACTATTTAGATACTAAAGAACATATTGCGCGCTTGTGTTATTGTTTTTGGGTGTTCATGGGACCAGTTTTTGTCACTTGCGGAGTTTGCATATAATAATAGTTATCAGTCTAGTATTCAGATAGCTCCATATGAGGCTTTATACGGGAGAAGGTGTAGATCTCCGGTCGGTTGGTTTGAGCCGGGTGACACTAGACTCGTGGGCACATATTGGTACATGATGCTTTAGATAAGGTGAAGCTGATTCAAGAGCGGCTTCCATGACGAAGTCTAGGCAGAAGAGTTATGCGGATCGGAAGGTCCGGGATGTATCTTTCATGGTTGGGGAGAAGGTTCTACTAAAGGTGTTGCCCATGAAGGGTGTAATGCAGTTTGGGAAGAGGGGTAAGTTGAGTCCCCGGTTCATTGGGCCTTTTGAGGTGCTTCAGAGTGTTGGGGATGTGGCTTATAGACTTGCATTGCCACCTAGGTTGTCGAGTGTGCATCCGGTTTTTCATGTTTCTATGCTTCGAAAATATATTTGTGACCCGTCTCATGTTTTGGTCTTCAATACAGTTCAGCTAGAGGGTGATATGTCTTATGAGGTGGAGCCAATAACTATTGGGTCGTCATGTCAGAAGGTTGAGATCTAAGGATATAGCTTCAGTTAAGGTGCAGTGGAGAGGGCAGCCGGTGAAGGAGGCCACCTGGGAGACAAAGCGGGAGATGCGGAGCAGATATCAACACCTATTTGAGACTGCAGGTATGTTTCTAGACTCGTTTGAGGACGAACGTTTGTTTAAGAGGGGAAGAATGTAATGACCCGGTTGGTCGTTACGAGAAGTTTAACCTCGTTTCCCCTGTTTCTGACTTATTATGTGTTGTTCAGCTCATTTATGTTATGTTGGGTCGGTTGGCTTGGGTTCGGAGTAATTGTGGAAAGAAATGAGACACTTAGTCTCTTAAGTTATTTAAATAGTTGAAAAAGTCAACCGATAGTTGACTTATAAGTATATGGTCTCGGAATGTGGTTTTTATGATTCATATAGCTTTGTTAGGTTATTTGGGACTTAAGAGAGTGTTCAGAATGTTGTTAAGAGGTCTGGAGTAGAATTACGCTCGAATTGGTAAAATTAGATTTTTTGCGATTTTCAGTAGGTAGTGGAAAATTAGCTATCGAGTTCAGAATGGAATTCCGGAAAATGGAATAGATTCATAGTGTCGTTTGTGATGTGTGTGCAAACTATTAGGTCATTCAGGCGTGGTTTGGGTGGTTTCGGCATCGATTGCGAGTTTCGGAAGTTTAGGAATCCTTAGGCTTGAATTTGGAGTTAATTTTGTGTTTTGATGTTGTTTCGGGTGTTCCGATGGTTAGACTAAGTTTGAGTGATGATATATGACTTGTTGGTACTTTTTGTTAAGGTCGCGAGGGCCTCGGGATGATTTTGTATGGTTAACGGAGAGATTGGATCTTGGTTTCAGCAGTTGTAGTTGTTGTTTCTGTCGTTTCCGGACCTGCGGATTGGGGCCCGCGGGTGCGAGGCTGCATATGCGTGAGGCATGCGGCAGATGCGGAGAATGTGGAGTTGAGGCAATTTCCGCATGTGAGCACATTGGACCGCATCTGCGAGACCGCATATGCGGATATTGACCGCAGAAGCGGATTTCCCTAGGTTAAGTAAAAACCGCACATGCGATGGATTTTCCGCAGGCGCTTTTTGTGGGGCTGCAGATGCGAGAGTTCTGGGCAGAACCTATATAAGCTTGCCTTCGCGAATTTTTGGCATTTTTCATCATATTTGTATACGGGTTGAAGCTTATGGGAGCAAATTGAAGAGGCATTTCAAGGGATATTCAATGAGGTAAGTTTCTTGGACCTAAAACCCGATTATATGGTGGTATTTGGCTTATTAAGCATGGAATTCGTGGGATTTAATGGTTAAAATTGGGGGACTAGGTCTTGAAATAGGAGAATACTTTGATTTAAGGATTTGAGGGGTCGTTTGTTGTCGGATTTTGATGTATTTGGTATGTATGGACTCGTGAGAGTGTAAGGATGCTAGTTTTGCAATTTTTATCGGATTCCGAGACATGGGCCCGGGGGTCAGGTTTGAACAATTTCGGGATTTTTGGTGTAATTTGATTATTTTCGCACGGGCTTTGTTCATCTAGCATTACTTGATGATATGAATCTGATTTTAGATAGATTCGGGACGATTTGAGGCCGAGTCGAGCGGCAAGGTCATCTCGGAGTAGATTTCCATCCATTTGAGGTAAGTAACGATTGTAAATCTAGACCGGAGGGTATGAAACCCCGGTTTTTCGTACTGTTTTGTTAAATGAGGTGACACATATGCTAGGTTTAACGACCCGGTCTGTCGTTACGTGAAACCTGCATNAGCCTTAAAATGGAAAAAGTCAACTAAGAGTTGACTTATTGGTAAACGACCTCGGAATGCATATTTTATGGTTCGGATAGCTTCGTTAGGTGATTTGGGACTTAGGAGTGTGTTCAGAATAATTTTGTGATGTCCGGTGTAGAATTAGGTTTGAATTGGTGAAAGTTAGTTTTTGGCGATTCCGGACGGCAGTGAAAAATAGGCTATCGGGGTCGGAATAGAATTCCGACAGTTGGAACAAGTTTGTAATGTCATTTTGGAATCTTCTGCAAAATTTCAGGTCAATCGGAGTTGATTTGGATAGTTTCG
>ML264980.1:0-31765 GCA_005239495.1 Nicotiana undulata | reverse complement strand
CTAACTCGATCAAATACAGTATCGAGTGCCAGTCGTGCTTCCCCTAGTTTGGGGGCGTGACAAGATCTTTGAAGGAGGGGTGCGTTAGCCACATGGATTCTATCCTAAAGATATTGCTGGTAGTCGGCAAAATTTTGTAGAAATTTAATTTTATCGGACAATGGTCCGAGTGAACTATAGTTAAGTGATGAACACTAGCTTCCTGAAATAATTCTAGCCATTCCGTATTAGCAATAAATATATCTAGCCATTCCATAATTTTGGTCTTGCACATTTTCCTTTTATTAGTCCAAGTGTATTTTTGACCCTTAAAGCCTAGGTCTACAAGGCTACAGTAATTCATGCAATTTAAAAAAATGAGATGTTCGATTGTAGTTTATGGGGAGGCCCCCAAATTTTTCCGATGCTCGGGTGACTTCATTGAAGTCTCCCGCTACTAACCATGGCCCTTTATAATTATTTGCCATTGTCTTTAGGTTTTCCCAAGGGATTTTCCTTTCTTCAATCAAGTTGCTAGCATAAATAATAGAAAGTAACCATTTTTTAGTAGAATTGTGTACCTTAACCATTGCGTGAATCTCTTGGTTCGTTCCACCAATTTGGTCCACCATTGTCTCATCATTGTTCCACATGAGCATAATACCTCCCGAGTTAACATTTGCCGGCATTTGAATGTGGCTGGAAAACCCAAAGTTGTGCACCAGGCCATGATGATCCACCATTTTTGTTTCAAGAAGAGCTACCATGTTAGGTCGATGATAGTCCAACATGACTTTAAAAGCCCTTCTAAACTCAGCATTACCCGCACCTCTACAGTTCCAAACAATCATAGTCATACTTGTATTTCTAGTTGTTTCACCATTGTTATGGCTGCCCCTACCTTCCCGTTGGATCCAGTAGTGTGTGAATAGTGTTGGGACTAGGACTACTGCATGTTGGAATGGTCCTGGTTGAGTCAATGGATATTGAGCACTTCCTCAAGTCCACCGGGCAGCTTAAGATGAATCTTTTTTCTCTTCTTGCCTTGAGCGCCATTGTTTTTGGATAGCGCAACACTCTGTGCTCCACTATTCTTTCTGTTAGTGACTCTTCCTCTTCGTCCTCTTCGTTGGCATGAACCTGTGAAGTGTTCTGTGTTGAGATCGACATCATATGGTGAGGCAGTGGTATTTGTGGTGTCGAGGTTGTGTTCAAGTTGGGGTTGGGGGGAGGTAGTGTCGTTTGAGGCAGTGTTTGTTGAGTTGCATGGGAAACCGCGTTGTTGGGAGTTTGATTTTGAGTAGGGTTGATCGTTGGTTGTGGGTAGAGGGGTAAGTTTTGGTTGCTCAGATTGGAGTGAGGATGAGATGGTCAATCTTGAAGACTCCAAGGGGACGAGTGGGGACCTGACTGAAGGATCATGGGATGGGGTTGGAGTGGGTTCCACCAAGGACGTAGCATGGCATTGTGTAACCCTAGTTGAAGCCCCTCCGCCACTATTTGAGCTAGGTAGCTCGGGTCTCCAATTTGAATCACCATATCCCTCCCTTCTAGTTGCAAACTCACGTTCAAGGACTGCCCTATTAGCCCCAATTCCAACCATGATTGGGGCGTGTGGTTCGGAGAGATTGGCCTCGTGGTGAAGAGGAGAGGAACTTGGTTGTGGTTTAGGCTGCTTGGGCGAGTCCAGACCCATCTCCTAGACCTGGCAATCCTCTTGTGATGGTATTGGTTGTAAGGAGTTCTTGGCATCTTTGGAAATGTTTTGATAAGTGTTAGTATCTTGTAGAGGAAGGATATTTGTTATGGAAGAGGTATATATTTGGGGAGTGTGAACCGTTTCCTTGGGGGTATAGTTGTTGGTAATTAGAAGATTTTGTCTTGTCCTAGGAATCTCTTTGGTTTCTTCATTAATTGTTGATTGACCTTGAGTTGAAAGGATTGGAGGGTGGTAGTACTTTGTCTTTAGTTGTAACAGAATCTTGTTTGCTTGGAGAGTTGGTTTGCATGTTTTAGGAGCTAATTACATCAAGCATTAATGAGGGATGGTTATTGGGGTTAGGGGATGTAGTGTCTAGGTCCATGGTTGAGGTGACTCTATCTATGTTTTCTTGTTGTAAGATAGCCGAGTTAGGCGGGAGGGGGGGGGGGATAGAGGCTATAGAATAGTTGTTATTAATGCCCAAAGGGCTTTGTGTGTTAATGACATGGGTAAAGGGAGGTTGTTGTACTAAAGAGTTAGACATTATATTATCCACTGGATAAGATGAGAGATTTTGGTTTCAGGGTGAAGCTATTTGTGAAAAAGGTTCCAGTACACTGCCTCGTTGAAGGCCGGCAACTTTGTCTGAGGTTTGGATTGTTGTGGTGTTGACCAACGGATAACTCTCTATAATGTTACTTTGGCCTTTGTTCTTGCATGAATGGTCATTAGAAGAGGTGGTACCAATATTGCTCATTAGGTTAAAAATGTCGTTAAGGGACTTGGGAAGGATCGGAGGAGGAGTAAAGTTACTGTTGTTAGTATTATTTGAGTTTAATAAGGGTTTGGTTAGTGGCTTNGGTAAAGGGAGGTTGTTGTACTAAAGAGTTAGACATTATATTATCCACTGGATAAGATGAGAGATTTTGGTTTGAGGGTGAAGCTATTTGTGAAAAAGGCTCCAGTACACTGCCTCGTTGAAGGCCGTCAACTTTGCTTGAGGTTTGGATTGTTGTGGTGTTGACCAACGGATAACTCTCTATAATGTTACTTTGGCCTTTGTTCTTGCATGAATGGTTAGTATAAGAGGTGGTACCAATATTGCTCATTGGGTTAAAGATGTCATTAAGGGACTTATGAAGGATCGGATGAGGAGTAACGTTATTGCTGTTAGTATTGTTTGAGTTTAATAAGGGTTTGGTTAGTGGCTTCCTAGTTCTACGTTGATGAGTAACTATGGTCCATTGGTCTAATGACTGGGTGATGGTATCAATTGGAGTTGTTGAGGTTGGCTTGGTAGAGGCAGCCTTGGTTTGTGAATTTGGTGTTTGGTCTAGGTACGGGCAGATATGGTGATTATGTCCTAGACGGCCACATCTTGTGCATAGTAGGTTAAAACCTTCGTAGACGATTTTTTGCATATGTTTGCCTATCACAATGTATGTTTTGAGGGGTTTCTCTATGGGAACTAATACACAAAGACGGGCATATTTGCCTCTAACGGCGGATTTTGTACAGGCATCTATACATATTAGTTGTCCCAGCTTCTCGCCTATTTTGAGGAGGATGTCGTAGTCGTAGAATTCGGTTGGTAATTCCGGGAGTCTTGCCCAAATGGATGAGAAAGTTAGAGTAGCTTGCGACGCCACAAACGTTGGCTCCCATCTTCTCACTGTAAGGAATTGGTTCCCAATGAACCAGGGACCCTCATGAAGGGCTTTATTGTAGTTTTCTTCCTTATCAAATTTTACTAGATAATAATCACATCCTAGGTCCACCAGTGATAAGGATTCCGTGGGTTTCCATATCGCGTGGATTTTCTTTTGTAAAAATTGGTTACCCACCCTTCTTCCAAAGAACTTTGATGATGAGGGCATTCGTCCAGTTTTTATAAATACGTTCCTTGTCCAAGGAGGAGATTGGAATGAATAGATCTGGATTGGGGTAGTTGTCCGTTTCATCATCATGTTCATATCGGTTCAAATTATTCAAGTTAAGTTGAACTTTTATTTGGGACGTGTCAAGGGGAGTGTTGTTGTTTACGATTAGCGTGTCCAAAAAGGAGGGTTTGTTCTTGTGTAGCTTCCCCCCATATCAGTCCCATAGACTAGGTTGTCCGTGTACTCCATGGCAACAGTGGCTGGAGTAGATGAGGAAGGTAACGTGCATGGGAGCATGGTGTTTTCGTTAGTGCTTTCTCTTTCAGGTCTCATTTGTGAGCACAACAGTTGAACCAAAGATGTATCAGAAGGGTATTGAAGGGGGAGATTGGAATTTTGTTTCAGAAGGTAAGGAGGTGGGGGAGGTTTTGCCATGATAAGAGAATAGGTGTAGAGAGAAGGTAGAGCTTCTCACTCTACATGTTTTGTTTGCGTGTTTGGTAATATTTGTTAACTAACTCGATTTATGATTATTATGATTAAGTAGTCGTCTAGGCTTGATTTAATTTGTTAACGGACTACAAGTATGCTATAAGAAATTATTAAAATTTAGACATCCGATATTCAACCCGACTTGATTTTACATTCTTAAATTCACTCGCTTGTAGTGAGAGATATGTGTGATTAAATTATGCTCGTAAAATATATTTATTGCCTTTGTTATTAAAATTATTGCATATAATACATCATACAAGTCTAGTTAGTAGATACGAATCAAAATAATTGATAAATTAAGGAAATCATGGCTTTAATACAATTAGCAAAAGGTTAAGGTTTAGTTATATACAAATCTTGAAATGTTTAGTTCTCATGGCTTTTGAGAAGTTAGAGTTATGAAGTTACACTATGATTTTCAAATAATACTTTATAAAGAACTAAGCATAATTAATAATTTTTAATGATAACGACTTAGAATAATATCTTAAAATCTTTAAAAAAAACTAGGGATTAAGATACTGTTTTTTTTGGGAATTAATAATCTTATAATTAGTGCACGATAAGGGTATGATATACTAAATTTAATTAGGTGAATCTTGTTAAATTATTAATTGTCATATCTTTGATTTAATTCAATGACCAACTTTAGCGAAAACGGCAAAAAACTTCCAACGATTAATAAAAGACAAGACTAAATTATTCTTTAAGAAATGACCAATCATAGTGAATTATTAACTCTTTAGAAATGACCAATCATAGTGAATTATTAGATCCTATTAGGCTTTCAGAATTTGGAGTGAATGTACAGATTAATTGTATCAGTGATAAATATGACATTTATTGTCGTTGATTTTAATTTTATAAATATGTATTTACGGGCAAGAATTGTGGTGGTATGGATAGGATAACCTTAACAAAAAAGTCTCGGGTTCGAGACTTGAAATAAAAATAAATAATCATAGTAGGAGGCGGATCTTCTTTTAACTCAATAATTATTATAATGTATTCTTATATATTAAACTAAAAACTGACAAATTTCGTGAGCAAAGCAGTGACAAACAATGGGCAGATGAAATGAACCCAAGGTTTTTTGTTAATAAAAGAAATACACAATCTATTTAGATAATTATTACTAGAATAATTTTATACAGTCAAACCTTTCTATAATAACGTTATTTGTATCGAATTTTTTTGACTGTTATAGTGAAATGTTGTTATACAGGACATATATTATAACATAATATATTCGGTTCCGAAAAAAATTCGACTTTTATAGTAAATGACTATTATATAAGGATATTATTGTAGGAAGATCTGACCGTACCTTCTAAAGTTCATATAGATTGGCAGTTGGCTACAACTTTATCACGTTAAGGAAATGAAAATGTGTACGTTTCGCTCAACTATTTTATTTTTTATTACTACTTTATTTTTAATACTTAATCATTACGATTTAAAATTAATTAATGTGAATAACACTCAGTTTGTAAATAATTCCAATTAATTCCTTCACTCGAATAATTTCAAAAGTGTAAATTGAAGAGATGGGAATAATATTATGACTAAAAATTTGATTTTCGATGGTGCTATAATACTAACGAACATGAACTTGAGGACACCAAGAAGATTTTTCTTCTGAAGTATAACTTTTCTCATAGAAAATATTGGCTAATTCAAAATTATTTCTATTTTTTATTTACATATAATTTTTATAATTTTTTATATACGGTTAAAATCGACCGCACCCGATTTTACGGGCTCGAGGGTCCGTCTTGAGGGTGAGTCCGTATCGAAGCAAATTCGAACTCGAAGAACACGAAAACTTAGGGATCGAGATCAGGCTGAATCGACAACGAAGTAATGGAATAGCGAGATATCTGCGATCGACCACCAGCCTCGGCGAGAATCTCGGAATTGGCAGAACCATTAACGGTTATTGATATCAATCATGTATTTTTACTTAATTAGAGTTATACCTTATTTAGGATTCTTCTACTATATAAAGAGGAACTGTGTTCATTTGTAAGGGACATGAATTACATACGCATTCACTGAGAAATACAAACACTCTGCTCTTTTACTCGCTCTTAATTCTCTATTGTACTTATTGTCCATATTGTTCATATTATTCTGGTTGTTCTTATTGTTCTTGGCACTTGATCTCGATCCTATCCCAGACCGAGGTCGATAACTTACAATTACAGTGGTTTGATCCATTCAACCGTTTAATTTCTTTATTTATTTAACTATTTATCAATTGGCGTTGAATTAGATCATGTATCCTTATAACCACATTACAAGTTTAATTATTACTCGTATTTCGAGGTAAACAGTTTGGCGCCAACCGTGGGGAGAAGGATAATAGTGATTGTTCAGTGCTATTTCTTATATAACACACTATTTTACAATTGTTTCTTGTCAAATTTTGTTTTCAGGTTAAATTATGTCAAACTCACAAAACGCAACTACACATGGTGACAACGGTCTCAGACTCCATGGAGAGAACGAGAATGTTATCTCTCCAGGAATCGAGGTGCCACAGGCTGACCTTGGAGGAGCACCGCCCGCAAACCGGTCGATGTTAGTTCGCATGTTGCTTTAAATGCAAATTTAGGTGGGGACCCCAATGGAAGCGTACGCCGAGAGGGTCGAACTGACGGTCGAGGTACACAGGGCAGAGAAGACGAAGGTGTCAGCCTCCAGGTTATATTTGAAATGTTGAAAGCCCAACAAAACGCCATTGCCCAGTTGCAAAACCAGCACATCACACCTAATAAGGTCGAACAAGAGGATACTCGTTGTACCGAGCCAGTGCCTGAAAGATCAGGTGACAATACTTCGACAACTGACCCTGCTATAATGAGAATGCTTGAGGAGCTTACTAAGAGAATAGAATCGAGAGAAAAGAAAATCGAGGCCAACGACAAGAAGGTGGAAACTTATAACTCTCGAGTTGATCAGATACCGGGGGCACCACCAATCTTGAAGGGAATTGACTCCAAGAAGTTTGTACATAAATCATTCCCTCCGAGCGCGGATCCGAAGCCCATCCCTAAGAAGTTCTGAGTGCCCGCTATACCAAAATACGACGGGACCTTGGACCCCAATGAGCACATTACTTCTTATACGTGCGCCATAAAAGGTAATGATTTGGAGGTTGACGAAATCGAGTATGTATTAAAGAAATCCGGGGAGACCCTATCAAAGGAATCTATGATTTGGTATCACAACTTGCCGCTGAATTCTATCGATTCGTTTGCCATGTTAGCGGATTCATTTGTAAAAGCACATGTTGGTGCTATAAAGGTTGCAACGAGAAAACTAGACCTCTTCAAAGTGAAGTACAGGGATAACGAGATGCTTAGAGAGTTCGTATCTCGATTCCAAATGGAACGAATGGAAATACCACTAGTTACTGATGAATTGGCTGCCCAAGCCTTCACCTAAGGATTAAACGAGCGGAGTTCGATCGCATCGCGCCAGTTGAAGCAGAATTTCATAGAATACGCGGTTGTGACTTGGGCAGATATTCACAACCGATATCAGTCGAATATTAGTGTCGAGGACGTTCAACTGGGAGCCCCATCCGAGCCGGTCGACAGGAAAAAATCAAAGAGATGTTGATAGAGAATCGGGGCCGAATAAAGATTGGTATCAGCCATATGATTCAGATAGAAGGAATAACTTCCCGAGACGCAATTCCACCCGGACGGACCAAAAGGGTGACTGAGGGCAGATATCTCGGGGACTAATGAGTAAAACTGGTTTCGACAAATATGCAGATCCCACAGAAGCGCCCGATTATCAGAGTATAATTTCAGCGTCGATGCATCGGGAATTGTATCGGCCATCAGAAGGATCAAAGACACTAGGTGGCCCAGACCTATACAAACCGACCCTTCTCAAAGAAATCCAAACTTAATGTGCAAGTATCATGGAACACATGTCCATAGGACCGAATACTGCAGACAGTTAAGAGAGGAAGTAACTCGGTTATTCAACGAAGGCCATCTTCGAGAATTCCTCACTGATCGAGCCAAAAATCACTTCATGGAGAGAGAGAGAGACGCCAATAGAAAGAACAAACAGGAAGAGCCTCAGGACGTTATTCACATGATCGTCGGTGGGGTCGACGTCCCACATGGACTTATATTCAAACACACTAAAGTATCGATCAGAAGAGAAAAACGAACTCGAGACTATGTGACCAAAGGCACCCTCTCGTTCAACGACTAAGAAGCAGAAGGCATTTATCAGTCGCACAACGATGCCCTGGTAATTTCTATCTTGCTAAAAAAAATTCAAGTTAAACGTGTTCTCGTGGATCCAGGTAGCTCGGCGAACATAATCAGATCGAGGGTCATAGAGCAGCTCAGACTTCTTGGCCAGATTGTACCTGTATCTCGAGTCCTAAACGGCTTCAGCATGTCTAGTGAAATAACGAAGGGGAGATAATCCTACCGGTGAACATGGTCGGGACCATCCAAGACACAAAATTTCATGTCATCGAAGGCGACATGAGATACAATGCACTACTCGGAAGGCTCAGGATCCATAACATGAGGGCAGTACCATCGACCCTTCATCAAATGATGAAGTTCCCAACATGGGATGGTGTGAAAACAGTCTATGAGGACAATACGCTGCAAAGGAAATATTTGCAGTCAACGAGGTGACGCTGATATGAGCGCCTTCGACCTCAAAAAAATTGAGCATCAAAGATAAGCAAGAGGCCTAATAGCAATCACCGTCCCCAGCCTCAACCTAATTAGATAAATAGGTAATCGAAGAAGAAGAAGAGGATTTTCTCACTCCTCGAACTTTTGTCGTTCCCGAAGAATTGGATGCAACCAAGTGAACGGTCAATGAGCTGGAATATGTGATATTGATCGAGTATCTACCCGAATGAAAGGTATACCTGGGAACGGGGTTGACCCCCGAGCTCAGGAAAAAACTTATGCAATTTCTTATTGATAACATGGATTGCTTTGAATGGTCCCATGTAGACATGATGGGAATCCCACCCGAGATAACTACTCACTGGCTGATCCTGGATCCTATGTTCATACCGATAAAGCAAAAGTGAAGGCCTCAATCTGAGGTAAAGCACGCCTTCATAAAGGAGGAGGTAACCAAACTTCTTAAAATAGGGTCCATTCGGGAAGTAAAATATCCCGAATAGTTAGCTAACGTAGTCGTGGTCCCCAAAAAGGGGAACACACTTAGAATGTGTGTAGATTATAAGGACTTGAATAAAGCATGTCCAAAGGACTCTTTTCCCTTACCTAACATCGATCGAATGATCGATGCCACGGCCGGCCACGAGATACTTACCTTTTTCGACGCCTATTTTGGGTACAATCAAATCTAGATGGACCCAATAGACCAGGAAAAGACTTCTTTTATCACTAAGTATGAAACTTATTGTTACAATGTAATGCCCATCGGGCTAAAAAATGCGGGAGCTACATATCAGCGCCTAGTTAACAAGATGTTCGAAGAACAAATAGGTAAATCAATTGAAGTTTACATTGACGATATGTTAGTTAACTCCCTGTGCGCAGAGGCCTATTTGACTCATTTGCAGGAGACATTCGAAATCTTGAGGAAATACAACATGAAACTTGACCCCAAAAAGTGTGCTTTTGGGGTCGGCTCGGACAAATTCCTAGGCTTCATGGTGTCAAAAATCGAGATCAACCCCAATAAGATTAAGGCCATCGAGGACATCACTGTCATGGACAACGTGAAAGCCGTTCAGATGCTAATTGGACGGATAGTTTCCCTACGCTGGTTCATTTTGAGGTCATCAGATCGAAGCCACAGGTTCTTTTCCTTACTCAGAAAGAAAAATGACTTTACATGAACCCCAGAATGTCAGCAAGCATTGGAGGAATTGAAACGATACCTATCGAGACCACCTTTGCTCCACACTCCAAAGGCATATGAGAAGTTGTACCTATACTTGGAAGTGTACCGAGATAGCGGTAAATGGTGTATTGGTTCGAGAGAAACAAGGTACGCAATTTTCAGTTTACTACGTGAGTCGAACCTTAGGAGATGCCGAAACTAGATATCCACACTTAGAAAAATTGGCACTTGCATTAATAAGCGCATCTAGAAAATTGAAGCCATACTTTCAGTGTCATCCCATATGTGTGATCACCACTTATCCACTCCGAAATGTTTTGCACAAGCCCGAATTATCGGGCCGATTGGACAAATGGGTCGTCGAACTTGGCGGGTACGATATCGAATATCAACCCCGAACAACCATCAAGTCTTAAATATTAGCAGACGTCGTGGCAGACTTTTTGCCAACCCTCGCACCTGAAGTGGAAAAGGAACTTCTACTGAAATCGGGTACATCATCGGGGGTATGGACCCTCTTCACGGACGGAGCCTCGAATTTGAAAGGATCTGGGCTCGGTATAGTTTTGAACCCTCCTACGGGAAATATTATTAGGCAATCCATCAAAACTGACAAATTAACTAACTACGAAGCCGAGTATGAGGCTATGATTGTATTTATCGAGCTAGCTAAAAGCTTGGGAGCGGAAGTCATCGAAGCTAAGTGTGACTCCCTACTGGTAGTTAACCAGGTAAACGGAACCTTCAAAGTTCGAGAGGACAGGATGCAGAGGTACTTAGAAAAATTACATGTAACCCTGCACCGCTTCGAAGAATGGACTCTACAACATATACCTCGAGAACAAAATACCGAGGCTGATGCACTTGCCAATTTGGGGTCATCGGTCAAAAAAGATGAGATCAACTCAGGGACTGCCGTCCAACTCTCGAGATCCGTAATCGAGGAAGGACATGCTGAAATAAATTCTACGAGCTTAATCTAGGACTAGATAAAAAAAATACATTGAATACTCGAAAAACGAGAAGTTACCATCGGATCCCAAAGAATCGAGGACCTTACGGACTAAAGTCGCTCGATTCACATTAGACGAAGACGGAACGTTATACAGGAGAACGTTCTATGGTCCATTGGCGGTATGCTTGGGACCAGGAGATACTGACTATGTTCTGCGGGAAATCAACGAAGGCACTTATGGAAACCATTCTGGCATTGAGTCACTAGTTCGAAAGTTCATCAGAGCTGGATATTATTAGGACATCATGGAAAAAGACTCTAAGGGGTTCGTTCAAAGATGTGACAAATGTCAAAGGTTTGCGCCAATAATTCTCCAGCCCGGTGAACAACTTCATTCGGTCCTATCCCCATGGCCATTCATGAAAGGGGGAATGGACATCGTCGGCCCTCTTCCACCGACCCCAGGTAAAGTTAAGTTCATATTATTTATGACTGACTATTTCTTTAAATGGGTTGAAGCACAGGCCTTCGAAAAAGTTAGAGAAAAAGAAGTGATCGACTTCATATGGGATCACATCGCATGCCGATTCGGGATACCCGTGGAAATAGTCTGTGTTAACGGCAAGCAGTTCGTCGGCAGCAAAGTAACAAGATTTCTCGAAGATCATAAAATAAAGAGAATATTGTCGACACCGTATCACCCTAGATGAACGGACAAGCCGAATCAACCAATAAGACTATCATCCAAAACTTGAAGAAAAGGCTAAACGAAGCAAAAGGGGAGTGGAGAGAAAAATTGCCCGAGATTCTATGGGCGTATCGGACAACATCGAATTCCAGCACCGGAGCAACTCCATTTTCCTTAGTATATGGCTCTGAGGCCTTGATACCGGTCGAAGTCGGGGAGCCCAGCGCCAGGACTTGACAAACAACAGAGGAATCAAACCACTAGGCCATGAACACGAGTCTCGAGTTGTAAGATGAAAGACGAGAAGTTGCACTCATTCGAATGGCCGCACAAAAGCAACGGATCGAGAGGTATTACAACAGAAGAACCAATCTTCGACACTTCAAAGTCGGGGACTTAGTCCTAAGAAAAATCACCATCAACACTCGAGACCCAAATGAAGTAGAACTAGGTCCTAACTGGGAAGGACCCCATCAAATCCTCGACATAGTCGGGAAAGGATCTTATAAGCTCGGAACAATGAACATCGAACCATTATCGAATAAATGGAACATATCACTCCTCAAGCGGTACTATTGCTATAGTATAACTTTCTCTTTTCTTTCATTTACTTAAACATTCAAAACTAACTTATTGCAGGATTTCGATCCAAGAAATCGAGACCTCAGGTTCTAAAGTAAGTGTTGCACTCTTTTGTCCTTAGAACGGTTCTTATCCCAAATGGGTTTTTTCGGCGAGGTTTTTAACGAGGCAACAACCATGTGCTACCTGAGGATAATTCAACAGTATCTAAGGTTTCTTTGCAATCAACCTCGAATACGGGGGGGCATCACCCTCAGATGCTATGTATCAATGGGTCTCGATAGGAAGAATATTGTAATGGGCCAAACGGTCGAATGAACCGTGCCTATATAGATTAGACGAGTCCCGACAACAAAATATGTACACATGTATAAATAATACAAAGAAGCATTCTCTTTTCTCAAACATCTCATGTTTGAAGTAGAATTTCTACCATACGAGTCATGTACTTATGATTCTGATCTATTGTGTCAAATTAACACTTGTGAAAATGGCTTAAGGGCCAACTACAAGCATACCTCGAACACTTGGGGATTGAATACTTGAGCTATGTAAGTTCGAAATCACAAGATCTCAAAGAGGCACCCCTCGATATATAGACCAAGACCATCACACTCGGGGACTAACATTTCGAACAAGTTTGGAATGTTATCGGGAAACAAGTCCAAGAGACATGCCCGAAGGTTACGGCCATATTAAAGACTACAGTCGCATAAAAGGCTAAGGCCGAAATAACACGGCTCGGAGACGTCCGACTTCCGCCATAAACAAAAGGCCTTAAAATACTTTGAAAAATCGATTAAATAAGGCTACCCTCGTCAAAGCAAATAAAAAGGGCTTCGTTAAATCAGCTCTCGAATAATTTAAAGGCTTCGATAATATCAACCTTCAGAAAGAAAAAACCTCAAGAGGTATTGAATTATCTTAACATAAAATAGGGTTCCGATCATTGGACCCTCGACCCAATGGATACAAAAAAATACATGCTAAGGCATAAAGAAATTTTCACTAAGTCTTCTAGCCGAAAAGGGGGAAAATAATAGTCGTTTTTAGAGGCCGAATTGGCCCAATATAAAGAGACCAAGGGATGATCTAATAAGCCTAAAGGCCAATACAATTGGATTCCGAGACCTCGACCTCACTCGATTCGAACCCAAGGGTCCAGTTATTCAGAGCTCGGGAAATATCAACTACAACTCGAAGATCCACCTAAAGGGTATATAGCAGTGAGTTTGAAATACTTAACAACAATTTGATAAAAACCTGAGGGTTTACTTTATCCTAAAAGATAAATCATTGGTCAGTTCAATCGAGCCACCCCAAGACAAGGTCTCGAACGAGTTTCAAACTCGGGGACTTGCCCTCGTAAAAACTAAAAGCTTAAGGGTTTATTTTGATCACGAGTTGAAGTACTGCAATATAAATTTTCAATGTTATCAGTGAAGGAAAATAAACATACGAAAGCACTTATGAAGGCATCAAAGGGAAATTTTCTATTATACCAAAAAAAAACATGTACAAAGGGTTGGTCAAAGCCTTACAAAAGAGAAAAGAAAAGAAGTTATAACCTAACTACGATCGGGGCTAGTCCCCTCGAGGCCAATTTCCTCCCGAGCAGCTTCTCCAGGGGCATCTTCTTCAGCTGCCTCATCCATGTCTTCTCCACTTCCCGACCCGCCTCGACTGCCCTCTACGTCATCATCATCATCATCAGAGGCGAGCTGCCTACTTCGGTCTCGAGCTCATTGGCCTGAGCAATTTCCTCGGAGAGGTCAAAACCTCGAGCATGAATCTCCTCGAGGGTTCTCCTACGGGACTGGCACTTTGCCAAATCGCTGAGCCATTGCTCCCGGTCGGAAGCCTCCCTCAGCTGAGTTTGAACTGCTTTGATATCGTCCCGGTACATGGCTATGGACTTGTCCGCCATGACCTTAGTTGTTCCAATTTCAGCCTTGGCATCAGTAAGTCTGGATTCGAGCTCTTCGACCCTCTTGGCCTGGGCCAAACTTTTTTCTCTGAGGCTTTGAAGTTGGGCCTCCTCCGAAGATAATTTGGTCAAAGCTGCCTCATTTTCCGCAGCAAGGCGGTCCATTCTAGCTTTCCACTGATAACAGTCGGTCTTGACCTGATGAACCTCTGCCCGGAGCAGGCCGATCCTTTCCACCTTCTACCGCAGCTGAGAAATCGAAGTGTTAGCTTCCACAGTTGAGTCGATTCCATACTGTATCAGAAGTGTGGTTACATGCTTGTCTTACCTGGCCTCCTCTCCATGAACCTTGGCCAAGTCAGCTTAAAGATCCTTTATGACCTAATCCTTCTGGCCACAAAGAATCTTTAGGGCATTTCTCTCTTCTGAGACCCTTTGAAGATAAGCTTCCATTGACTAAGGTCAGCCCAGAATTTGGCAAAGGCCTATACAAAGAAGAAACCACAAGTTAGATTTATGAGAGAATAACCTTGGAAAAGAGACGAGAAAGAATAACCAAAAAGCAACTGGCACTTACTTTGTAAAAGAAACGTGCTTCCACCATGAGGATCGAAGCGTCAATAATGTCGGAGGCATCATCGACCCCCACAAAGCAATCCCGGAAAAGATCGCCAGCGCTAGAGCCTCCGCCGATCTCAAGGGTCTTCAGCCTTTGGGCCTTCCTTATTGCCCCTTAAAAGAAGACCTGCATAGAAGGCAATTGGCCTATTGTCATGGCCCCGAGCGAATCGCTTTGGGCACTCTGTCCGATCTTCCTAGTTTTGGAACCGGCCCCGTCCGATGTAGAAGTTGATGATAGAGAAATTGTCTCGACCGTAGGAGACCTAGGGTTCACCCCCAAACTTTTCTTCGAAGCCTCCTCGATGTGAGGCTCGGTTATAGAAGGTGGCAGCTCGGAATGTAAGGCGACCTCGGCGGCCTTACGAGGGTGAACTATGAACACCGAGGTGTCTTCTTCTTCATCCTGGTCCCTCAACTTTTGGACCGCACCCGCCGAGAGACCATCGTTTTTGGAAACCTCTGATTGCGAGGGGTCTTTTCTCTTCTTATCCTTTTTCGGCCACAGAGTCGGGGACTTAGCTTCTCCACATTCACTCGAAGGCCTCAAAATGGCATCTTTGGTCAGGCCTACATACATGAAGAAAGATTAGTAATGAAGAAGATGTGTAGTTGCTTCGGAATACGTAAGAAAAGATCTTTACCATGGTTCTTGTCCTCCCACCTGCCTTTGGCCAAATCCCTCCACACTCGTTCAACACGAGTCGAAGTAGAGGCGAGATTTCGGATCCGGTCTTCAAAATCGGGCATCGCTTCGGGCATCCAAGGGAAAACTGCGTGATTAAAAAAAATGTGTCAGGTAAAATCAAAAGAAGCACAGAATTAAAGAACAAATATTCACTTACGCTTGGATTTCCACTCCTCATGGAACGACATTTTTTCCTTTGGTATTATGTCACAGGTCCTCACCCATATGAATCGGCTCATCCAACCTCGATCTTTATCCTTGTCGATGTTCGAGAATAGAGCCTTTGTTTCTTGGCAGTTGAGTCTAATTAGCCCTTGATAGAGCTGAGGCCTGTACAACCGGATAAGATGGTTCAAAGTGAACTCCAACCCCCCGGCCTCGTTGGAGTAGAAGCGCAACATGATCACTATGCACCAAAGTGAAGGGTGGAGCTGACCAAGGGTGACTTCGTACCTCTTGCAGAAGTAAAAAATCACAGGATCGACGGGGCTCAATGTGAAGGGGTAAGTGTAAACACTTAAGTACCCCTTCACGTGTGTGGTGATGCTCTCTTCGGGCGTAGGAATACACACCACTACCTCCGGACCCCATTTGCAGTCCTCCTTCATGGAATCGACATGGCCTTGGTAATCGAATACATGTACATCGACACATATTCGCATTGGCCCGACACCCATGAGGGGTATAGACTTTAAAATCGGTTTTAAGAACACACGAGCCAAGAACATATTCATGGGTGGCGGTTCTACCGGAGTCTTATCACCGGGGGACCGAGAGGAGGAAGATGGAGCCTTTTCCTTTTGCGGCACTGTTTTAGAGGTTTTTGCCATTTGTGTATGTAAAGGAAGTAGAAAAGGGGTGTAAATTGGTGGCTCCGGTGAAAACGACGGTGGCGTAATAAGCGGAGATGAGAGAAAGATAAGAAGGATTGGGAACTCAAGAGTTTATGATCAAAGCAGAGTAAAGTTTGAATCAACTAAAGAGGTGGTATTTATAGGTTTAAAACGACGGTTCAGTATCACTAGTGGCCGACCAACGCCTAACATGCATTGATGGCTTTTTGGGAATCGAACTGACGGGACGTTTCGATCACATCCACCGCTTACGTCACGGGGACGACGTCACAATCGAGGTATTCAGAAACCGAGGCTCAAATAGTTTCTTATTATTTCATTCTAAGAAATCGGGGGACTATCTGTATACGGTTAAAATCGACCGCACCTGATTTTACAGGCTCGAGGGTCCGCCTCGAGGGTGAGTCTGTATTGAAGCAAGTTCGAGCTTAAAGAACACGAAGACTGAGGGATCGAGATCAATCTGAATCGACAACGAAGTAACGGAATAGGGAGATATCCGCGATCGACCACCAATCTCGGAATTGGCAGAACCATTAATGGTTATTGATATCAATCATGTATTTTTACTTCCGAAATTAGAGTTATACCTTATTTAGGATTCCTCTACTATATAAAGATGAACCATGTTCATTTGTAAGGGACATGAATTACATACGCATTCACTGAGAAATACAAACACTCTGCTCTTTTACCCGCTCTTAATTCTCTAATATACTTATTGTCCATATTGTTCATATTATTCTGGTTGTTCTTATTGTTCTTGGCACTTGATCTCGGGCTTATCCCAGACCGAGATCGATAACTTGCAATTACACTGGTTTGCTCCATCAACCGTTTTAATTCCTTTATTTATTTAACTATTTATCAATTGGCATTAAATTAGATCACGTATCCTTATAATCACATTACAAGTTTAATTGTTATTCGCATTTCGAGGTAAACATTTTTATTTGCCAGGTTTTAGACCATTGTGAGTGTGAATCCACCCATGTTGCAAAATTATTATTATTATTGTATTATTATATGATTTGTAGCGACTAAAGATTGACACAAAAAGTAAAAAGGTTACGCCACTATAAAATTTATAGCATTACTATTTTTTGTGGCGACTTTAGCGGTCGCCACGAATATCATTATCTAAAATTTTGTCTCCTTTCATGCTCTAAAATTAAAAAACGTGGACGTGAGTTATTGACGCTAAGTATATTTTTCTTTAAAATAGTACTTTTTTTCGTAGAAAATATTGGCTAGTTCAATCATTTATTTTTTACATATAATTTTTGTGAAAATCTTCCTGCCAAGGCAAAGACCAATGTGAATATACATCTGCTCCTATTGTATTGTTCGTATTATTTTATTAGTTTTTCTGGAAAATAAACTTGCCCCAAAATATATAGCAACAGACAAGTCTAGCATTAAAAATATGACTCTCTCTCTAGCTTTGCTCTCGGCTTAGGTTATGCTAACCTGCACCGACCTTGGTAGCCATGGCTAAGAAGAGAGGTCAGTCGTTCAAAAATCCAACGCTCGTTACTGTTGGAAGTTTCGTCAGTGCAACTCTCATCGCTGATACCATTGAATATGGTAATACACAACAAATTGCAACCCCAACTGGGCCACCATTCACGAATAGGTCACTAGAAGTGGGGATTGCCAGTGCTCATGCAGGTGCATCGAAAAAGCTGGTTCAAAGTCCAAGTCCCTCAATTAATCAAGGAAGCTCAAATAACAGTGTGTATAAGTCATTTACTCAAGAGACCAGACCATGCTTAGTTCCAATCGAGATCAAGCAGATGCGAATTGAGCCAATTGCAGAGGAGAAATTGAGTCTGACTGAAACGCATTGGGCGAAACTCTTCGCTGGAAATAGATCTGCAGAAAATGGTATGGCCTTAACCTATATTGCTCTAGAAATAGTTAATGGTCAATACATGGTGAATTTAGACAAATTGGAGGTAGAAAATGAGACCGAAAAATGGAAAAAAGCTCTGATTGTTTATGTAATTGGGGAAACACCAGGCTACAACCAGATACATCGTTATATTGCCCAAAACTGGAATAATGTAGCTGAACCAGAGTTATTTTTGCATGACGATGGTTATTATATAGTCAAATTCATCAGTTTAGGTGATTTACAAGAAATCATATATGGAGGGTCGTATACCATAAATAGCAAGCCTGTTATTCTCAAGCAATGGTCGCCGGAATTTGATTTCAATGTAGAATTCCTAACAGAGATTCCGTTATGGGTAAAATTCCCTAAACTTCTGATGAATTGTTGGGGAACAAATTCTTTGAGCAGGATGGCCAGTACTCTAGGTAAGCCATTGTTTGCTGATAAATGCACCACCAAGCAAACTAGAGTGTCTTATGCTAGAATATTGATAGAGGTAAATGTGACTAAGAAGCTTCCTACTAAAATACTATTAATGATCTGTCTGGTAGACCGCTTCAACAGTCCATAGAGTTTGAATGGAAACCAGAATTTTTCTCAGAATGTTTAAAGATTGGACATGATTGTATGAAACAAACAGGAAAACCAGTGCAAAATCAAAGGAACAAAAGATCTAAACTAGTTCCAACATGGTACCTAAGAACAAAGAGCAGCAAACAAGGGAACCAGTACAGATGGAACAAAATCAACAAAATGAAGATACATGTAATCAAGCTAAAGGGAAGAGTGATGTGCAATCAGTAGAGATGAATACTGAAGGAGGTTGGACGCAGGTCAAAGCAAAAGGTTCAAGTTCTGGTGTAAAAGCAACAACAACACAAATTTACCTAGATCCTGGGGGTATCACAACAGAAAATGAATTTCAAGTTTTTCCTGATGAGGAACAGAGAATTGTGGAAGCCAAACCCCCTTATTTAGGGGGTAACATTAAGCTATCATAATGATTTGGTTGTTTTGTAATATTAGGGGGATAAATAAGAGGTACAAGCAGAAAGAACTAAAGACAATCATATAAAGTTAGTTGATATCATAGAAACTAGAGTTAAGCAAAATAAGGCATTGCATGTTGCTGATAGAGTTACTCCTAAATGGGAAAGATTATCAAACTATAAGGAAGCAAGAAATGGCAGAATATGGATCACTTGGGATCCTAAAATGTATGACATTCAACTGGTTCAAGAAGCTGCTCAATTCATACACTGTCAGGTCACTGGTTTACAAAATGGAATCAAGTGCTTACTTACAGTCAACTATGGATTAACACAATTGAAAAAAGGAAAGCTTTATGGGATGGGTTGCAGAAAATAGCTCCTAGAAGTAATGAAGCTTGGTTATTATGTGGTGATTTCAATGCAGTCCTATATCCACATGATAGGTTCACCAATAACTTTTGTAGAATTACAGGATTTCTGCAATTGCTGCAATAGTCTATTGCTAAATGAAATCCCTTGGAGAGGTGAATACTATACTTGGACAAACAAGCAACATGGAGCAGATAGAGTTTGTAGTAGAATTGACAGAGCGATAGAAAATTATGAATGGATGGTGCAATATGGACATCTGACAATAGAGTTTGGGGAACCTTTTATCTGATCATGTGCCCATAATGATACCATTCAGAGCCCCTAAGAGTAACATGAAAATACCCTTCAGATTCTTCAATGTTTGGACTGAACATAGAAGTTTTCAAACAGATAATTGATGATGGTTGGAAAAGAAGGGAAACAGGAGGGAAAATGAGAAGTGTATGGCTCAAACTGAAACACCTGAAACCTGCTTTCAAGCAACTTAAAAATGAAGAGTTTAAAGGAATCACTAAGAAAATCACCAAGACCAGGACCACATTGAAGGATCTTCAAAAAGAAATGCAACTTAGGTACTCTGACTCCCTGGATGATCAAGAGAAGCAGTGTTTACAACAATTGGAAAAATGGTCTATGATTGAAGAAAGTGTGGTGCAACAGAAATCTAGAGCTACATGGATCAAATTAGGTGATTCAAACACAAAATATTTTACAGCAGTAATGAAAGAAAAGAAGCACCAGAAACAGATTCTAGAGATCACTTCCTTGTCAGGCATGAAGCTGAAAGATCCTAAAGCTATCAAGGAGGAGTTTGCAGCTTTTTATAAATCCTTGATGGGATCAACTACAACTTCTCTTCCTGGAGTTAATATGATGGTGATGAGAAATGGACCTCGACTGTCCCATTGCCAACAACTTGAGCTATGTGCCAGTGTTACAGATGCTGAAATTTATGAAGCACTAGGTTCAATTAGTGATCACAAGGCTCCCGGTATTGATGGATTTAATGTTACATTCTTCAAACAAGCTTGGCCAACCATCAAAACTAAGGTATGTGATGCTGTTAGAGAGTTCTTTATCACTGAAATCATGTTTAAAGTTATTAATTGCACCACACTAACCCTTCTCCCAAAGATAGCAAATCATAATATTGTGAAGGATTATCGACCTATTGCTTGTGGCACCATGTTGTACAAGTTGATTGCAAAAGTTCTTGGTGGGAGACTACAAAAGGTTATGAACTGCATTATCTCAGAAGCTCAGGCAGGTTTCATTCCGGGGAGAAGGATTGTGGATAACATAATACTTTCACATAAAGTGGTTAAGTCATACAACAGAAAACACATCTCTCCTAGATGTATGATCAAAGTTGACTTACAAAAGGCCTATGATTTTGTAGAATGGGTATACTTGGAGCAAGTTCTAGGAGGATTGGCTTTCCCATAAAAGTTTATCAAATGGTTAATGGCTTGTGTGAAAACAATTAACTATACCATACTACTTAATGGGGAATCTCTAGAATTAATGATGCTAAAGGCCTAAGGCAAGGAGATCCAATATCTTCTTTCTTGTTTGTCATTGCCATGGAATACAATGAATTACACCATGATAAGAGGTTCAACTATCATCCCAGATGCAGCAAACTACACATAACTCATCTAAATTATGTTGATGACCTGTTGTTGTTTGCTAGAGGTGACACATACTCAATACAAAGGCTACATGAATGCTTCACAACCTTTTCAAGAGCTTCTGGATTGCAAGCAAATCTAACTAAGAGTGTTATATACTGTGGAGGAATGGAGAGATTGACTAGAGAAACAATCTGCCAGAATCTGGGATATTCTCAATGTCAATTGCCTTTCAAATATCTAGGAGTTCCATTGGACACAAAGAATCTGAATATGCTACAATGGCAACCTCTCATCACCAAAATAGTGGCAAAGATTACTTCATGGACTGCAAAAAGTTATCTTATGCTAGAAGGGTCCAATTAATACAGATTGTGTTGTTTGGAATCCAATCCTATTGGGACCAAATCTTTCCATTACCAATCAAAGTGATTAAATTGATTGAAACTTATTGTAGAAGCTGCTAGTGGTCTGGTGGTAATGAAATCACAAAGAGGGTCCTCATTGCCTGGGATAAAGTATGTCTACCTACAGTTGGTGGACTCAATCTAAGCAACCTTCATATCTGGAACACTGCTGCCATTGCCAAAACATTGTGGGATTTATCTCACAACCAAGACAAATTATGGATCAAGTGGATTCATGCTATCTACATCAAGGAACAGTGCACAAGTATTATGCATATCCCCATGAATGCAAGCTGGATGGTGAGGAAGATATTGGAAGCAAGGGAGATCATCAATCAGCTACACAGGCCATTAGATGATAAGAAAAGCATCATCAAGCAGATATATCTTCAACTGATTCTAATGTTATCTAAAACTACCTAGAGAAGTCTAATGTGTAGCAATTCTGCCAGACCTAAGACTATAATTACAATGTGGCTTCAATACCAAGGGAGGTTACTTACTGTGGATAGACTTAAGAAATGGGGAATCAATGTAAATAACTCATGTGTGTTATGTCAAACAAACTTGGAGACAAGAAATCATCTATTTGTTGAATGTGACTATGCTAAAAGGTTGTGGTGTAGACTGATTCAACGGGCACAGTTACAGAACATCAGTAGTTCTACATAGGAGCCGCAGCTACAGGTCATTTGTCAGCACACAAGGGAAGTCAACAACAGCAAAACTCCTCAAGATGATATATGTTGAATACACACATGCTTTATGGAAAGAAAGGAACCAGAGAATATTTCAAGATACAACCAGAGATTACACAAGCTTGGCAATGAAGATAGTTTGCATATGTAATTTTAGAGCTATTGGCACTGTAAAGAAACTAGTTCACAAGTGGTATTTTTAGCATAGTTTACTGATAGCGGTATGGTCCAGTATTCTGAGATAGTATAGTCTTTCCCTGTAAATTGTTATAACTCTGTATTTGTAAAACAATTCTGGAAATAATAAAATAAATAAACAGAAATGTAAACGCAATGAAATTAATCTGAGCCCACTGAATTCACAGTATTTCCTTAAGGAATTTAATCCCCTCTTAGTACCCAAGGTTAAGGATTATTTCCTCCCAGGATAGAACGAATTTCACACTGGTGTAGTGGTACTTCAAACCCCAGTGTTTCAGCGAACTCAAAGTTCGGTAGCAAATCACACTTACTTGCTTTCTTTGAAGATGAAAGTATGCAGAAAGAAGGAGGAGAACTCAGAAATTAGTATGTAAAATCTGAGAGAATGGACTTGTATTTATAGCCAAAGTTGGGCTGAAATCTGAAGAGGTGCAACTCTTCATAATGGCTGTTTTTGCAAAAACGCCCATAAAGTAAATGCCATGACATAATTGGCTATTTACTCAATAATAAAGAGGGAAAATTGAAGGGTAGTTAATTTTCTGTTACAAAACAGAAAACTAAATTCTGGATAATAACTGAAATGAAAGTATGCAGAAAGAAGGAGGAGAACTCAGAAATTAGTATTTAAAATCTGAGAGAATGGATGGACCATGACATATTGGCTATTAACAAATAAATTTGGTCCAAAAAATAATCTCTCGATCATTTGACCGAAGCCGAGGCCGAGGCCGAGGCCGAGCCGAGCGACGACGACGACGGCGCGAGGCTTGCTTTCTTCTCAACTCTTTATTAGCTAGAAGAAGAGCAATTTCTTATATACCCATCAAAAGTCTTTTCCTCTTCCTATGTGGGACAATTAAGGAGGGAAACTCAAATATTACTCAAATATTTTATTTTCCCCTCCATTTCCCATTCACCCATTTTAAGCATTAATATATCATTAATTACTTAAAATCCCAACATAAATTTCATGAGAATTAGCTAGCTGGGAGTAGCGAAGTTATGCTGTAATGCCTTCACTTTGGTGATTAATAAAAAAATTTAATTACCAAAAAAAGACAAGTCTAGCATTTTTAAGTAATGAAGTTATTGATACTAAAATATATTTGTTGGCTTCTGAGAAGCTAGAGAGTTACGAAGTTACAGTATGATCTTCAAATAGTACTATATAAAGAACTGACCATAAATCATAATTAACAATTTTTAATGATAACGACTTAGAATAGTATCTTAAATTCTTTAATAAAACTAGGGATTAAGATAATGTTTTTTTCTTCCTAAATGGACAAGATAAAGATATCAAACAAAACTCCATGCAAAAGGGGGCCTAGTTCTTACGCAACTTTGGGCATTAAATTTTTAATGATTATTGTACGATAAGGGTATGAGATACTAATTATTAAGTAAATCTTATTAAACTAATTGCCATATCTTTGATTCAAGACTTTTTAATTTTCTTTTATTTTATTTTATTTTATTTAAGACGTTGAATTCTCATGAAAAAGATGTATTATTCTTCAACTACTCCTTCAAGCTGTCGGTTCTATTGTAAAATAGTCGATTTGGCTAAACTTTCAAAATTTATTTATTTATATTTAAAAAGTTTGATCAATTTCTCTTTTTTCCTTTAGATATATTTTCTTCCCACTAACGCTAATATTAATTTTGTTTAATGTTGATTTAATTAAATGATCAATTTATATTTGATTTCGGTTAATTATTTGTAAACCCCTTAAGTATAATACCAGGGACGAGTCCTCGAAAGTTCATCTAGGGACAAGAAGCACTAGCCAATTATAGCCAAACATTACTTTAAAAATTGAAATTAGTTACGAACTTAATCGCTAATTTATCACTAAATTGCTCGTAGTTAATATAATATTTTGATAATATATTGCTAATTCGTCGTTAAATAGGATTAACAACAAATTTTGTTGTTTAGTTACAGTATTTATTCGTCGCTAGTTCTTATTTCTACGTATAAAATGGCAAAAAACTTACAACAAATATATAAATAAAAGATAAGAGTAAACTATTTTTATAAAAGAACTTTCAACGAATAATAAAAGACAAGCCTACTATTCTTGCTTTGCAGGAAGATAACCATTTTAGAAACACATGGAGAATAATCGAATTCATAAAGTATAATTAACCCTAAGTGGAGGAAATTCCCATAGATAGTTGACATATTGTCTTAATGTGGCCAACAATAAATCAAACTTAGGGAGTGTTATTATTGAAGTTTGACATGATCTCAAGGGCGGAGCTAGAACACGACCTACAAGTTCGGTCGAATCCAATAGCTTTCGTCTCAATAATGTATTTGCCTTAAGAAATTCATCAAATATGTATAATTTCTTAATTTAGAATTCAATAACTTAAACAATTTAAATTATCGAACACATAAATTTCAAATACTGACTCCGCCTCTGCATGATTATACATAGTATTCTTGAGACAAATACTATGTAAGATTATGTGTTTGAGCTATTTCGAACATTAATTCGAATGCTTGAAGTATAAGTCTTGTGAGACAAGAGTGTTGCACGTCTACCTGAAATATTTTGTGTATTGCACGTCTAATATGATCAAATCATGCCAACATTAAAGAGGCGGGATTGCCATGTGTCATCAGTACGACTTCAATAAGGACCCGTCCAAGGTCGAAGTGGTTCGTGAAGCGACGAAGGGTACGGTCGAAGAGTCAGCAAGGAGCAAGGTCGAAAAGTCGTCATAAATCAAGGTCGAGTTCGAGACATCTTAGACATAATTATAACGACTAGTTTTAGGATAAGACACAAAAGAAAATATTCTAATGACTATACTATGTACATGTACTATTAGAGTTTTTAGAAATATGTTTACTATGAATAGAAAGAAGCATAATGATTCGGGGGGAGATATTAACTTGTAATAAAAAATATTGACTTTATAGAGAAAATCTAATCATATTACAAGCATACGAAAATAACTTTTTCACTAAGATTTTTGTCTAGCTTTTCCACTTGATCCAAGAACAACTTTAAGTGTTCTAAAGCTCATCATTCATCATTGTCAGAAAGAATATCCAGAGATCCCACCATTTTCGGGTGACTCACACATTTTTATTTACTCAAATGTCATTAATTGTTTTATTATTATTTAATGTTATCTCCTATCTTTTTGGATCATTGAATACTGTTATTATTGCTCACATTCATTATCACTCATTCAAATATACATATTATCTACCATAAAATCGATAACCTTATTTTTTTTGGATATTATTATTAGCTAAGATTAACTTTATTTTACTTAAATCTAATTGGTTGAACCCAAATCTAAATTTTTGGGTCAAACATTTTGTAGCTCCTAAAATATGTCTCAATTATAACTCCTAAAACATTGGTCATAAAAAAGTTTAAAATATGTTAATAGTTTTTACCTATATCTTCAACATAATTTCTTTTCTTTTTTTGGGAAAAATTGCTAAGGAAATCCACACCCGCTAACCTTTGGGTGCGTACTGGGTAACCTGCTCATTGCAATAACTCGCAAATCACATAAGAGACGTAAATCGCACTAGGTAAGTCTGGTGTGCGAGCTCTAACTGAGAGGCTGCTGGTGATCAGAACCGATCCCACCTCTCCTATGTGGAAAACTACTCGTCAAACCAACTCGTTTAACTCGTCAGTTACCTATACCCTTAATATAGATAAATAACAATTCTTTTGACAGTAATAACCTAATTACCTATATTAGTTTCTTACTGAGCGTGAAAAAAATTAAAACGATAATTAAAATGAAACGGAAGGATTAAAAATTGTTCCAGGAAGGTTCTCCATCACCAACTTAAATTTGGTAAAAATCCATTTCTACCTTCTTTTTTTCTCCTACGAAATGACATAATTACCCTTCTCTTCTCCATATATATGGATCCAAACCAAGAACACTCAGAAATTTCATATTATCCAAAAACTTCAATTTCCTTTCGAAAGAGAGAGATGTGCTGCAACTCCAATGGCTTAATCCCTGTTTCCTCACCCCCACCCCCCTCTATATCCCCCTCCTCCCTACACCCCCGTATATATTTCCCAAATTACCCCTCAAATTCCCAAGTTTTGAGAACCAAATTTGGTTCCTTGAAAGCAAAATCGAAGCTCAACGACGTCGTTTCGTATGTTGAGCTTGATAATAAGAGCTTTTACGATCTGCTTGGTATACCGGAAACTGGGACTTTATTGGAAATTAAGCAGGCGTACAAGCAATTAGCGAGAAAGTACCACCCGGATGTTTCGCCTCCGGATCGGGTCGAGGAGTATACCCAGAGATTTATTCGGGTACAGGAAGCTTATGAGACTTTATCGGATCCTAGAATGAGGGATATGTATGATAAAGATATGGCTAAAGGACTTCACTTTGCGTTTTCTGCTCGTAGGCGATATCAAAACGATGAGGTTAGTTTTTCCACTCTGTTCACTCAATTTTTTTGTCGGGTTGAATTTTTTGCGGTGTAAGGATTAACCCGACCCGGTAGAAGTAGCGGTCACTAGCCACTTTTTGGCTGTCTTTGAAAAATAACCATTATACTGAAAGTTTCAAATTCAGAAAATGGTGGAGTTTCACTTGTTGATATGGTCACTTTTCGGCTCTTTCTTTTAGTCACTGGAGCTCTAAATTCCATAAATGAAGCTCCTAGAAGTGGCTCTTTTTTTAATTATAGGAGCTGAAAGGTGGCTATTTGTGAATTTTACCCCACCCCGTTCTGTTTGCCATCCCTAGGCAAATATGATCCATCCATGAGTAACTTTTGTAGTTTGTTAAACAACATTAGAAGTGTAAAATTCTTGACCCTGCCCGTTACACTGGAGAAGCTAGGAATTTTCTCAAGGGTATTCAAATTTGAAATAAGTGGAAAAAAAATTCCGACAAAGGGTGTTCAATATGTGTTTTATAGCTCTAAAACGTAATATATACACTGCAATTTTTCAACGAAGGGTGGTGAGTTGACCACCTTGTGACCATGTGGCTTCGCCACTGCCCGTCTATATAACTTACAACAGCAAAAACAAAACGAGGGAGTTACTACAAGTGGGGTCTGGGGATTATAGTGTGTACTGTTAACTGGGAGGGTAGAAAGGTTGTTCCGATAGAGCCTCGGGACTGGTCTATATAACTTAAATCCATAAAAACATAGTTATCTGCATCTTAAAGGCTGACATGAAAAAAATGCTAAAGATAAGAATTTGCCGACATGGTTTGAATAGAATTTTAGTATATTCGGCTAAATATCAGAGTTCTTTTATTTATAAATAAAAAAAAAAAGATGGTAGGGTAAGTTCGGAATATTAAAAATATTTACTGTGGAACTGTCGTATCTTGATTCTCAGATGCCTGAGGCATGTTAATTCTTGGAATGATCATGTTTGGAATCTAGTTATGGGGTCATGCCGCGTCTGGTCAGATGAGTGAACAATACAACAGAAAAGAAATGTTTTTGACGAATCCAAGGAATTTAATAATTGCAGAAAATTACATGCGTCTTGTTGACTGTTGAGTATGATAGAACTGCTGGAAATTAGGAAGAGATGGTTTAGTTATGCTCTTTCTCATATATTCTTTGGTTTTAGATGGTGTTGTTTTCTGTCCCTGTTGACGTTTGTAATCGTTGGCGTTCCCACTGCCTTCTTCTACTTGGACTACATGAATGTTATCATCATAAATAGATGTCATTGAATGAGTATGAGATAGCCTGATGTTTCATAGGTTATAGTTATACCTCAATTAGTGGAATCGAAAAAAAGAATTATTTCCTCTAAAAATTTTGTTTCATATCTATCCATATGCTTAGCTATTTGTTTTTCAAGGTGTATCATAATCAACCTTCTTTTTCTTATTTTCACATTCAACCTTTTTAATTATCTAATAAGCGTCTCATGTCCCAAGGTTTGTGTATGTACTACATTTCTCTAATTCTGGGGACAAGATGAGTAATGAAACTTGTGGTTTCTGGAGCTAGAAAGCTATTGACTAGCAAGACAACTGTTTGCGTGTAAACGATGATAAGTGTAGTTTTAGTGAAAATACCAAACACAACTCTCCCTTCATCTTCTTGCTCCCTTCGTATGTTTTCGTCCTCTCCTCAAACTCGAGATTACTTCCCTTGTAAACTTGGTTGGCTTCAAGAAACTTTAAAATGCTCTGCTCTTTGCTCAGATTCCATTGCTTTAGTGATCGTGTTGTTTGACCTTTCTATAAAGGGCAGCCCGGTGCACTAAGCTCCCGCTATGCGCGGGGACCGGGGAAGGGACAGACTACAATGGTCTATCGTACGCAGCCTTACCCTGCATTTCTGCAAGAGGTTGTTCTCACGGGATCGCGACCTCATGGTCACATTAATTTAATTTAATGAAATTAATTTCTGCATTACCCTGCATTGACCTTTCTATACCCAACATTAATTTAACTACTGCCGGGGGTAGTGGGCTAATCTTGTCCTTAGGATCACTCTGTTTGTTTCACATTCACGTAACTGATTTCTGTTTGCTAGTATGATCAAATGCCATATGTTTTGTTCTTGAATTCTTGTTAGCCTTCTGCTAATTTGGTTCCTTTATTATGCGTTTAGTCAATGGAGGAGAAAGGCGAGTGGAAAAATCGTTGGCAGTCTCAGCTATCAGAGCTAAAGAGAAGAAGCATGCACAAGGACTCTAGCAACAGTATGTCATGGGGAGCTCGAATGCGCAGACAAAGGAACGAAGCTTCATCTTAATCGATAATAATCAATACGTTTTCCTATTATTTTGTATATATGGGATTTTTCCTCTTGTTTTAGTGCTAACCATATATGAAAATGCACCTAAATAGGCAGTGCATTTTGTACATAGAGTAATGTGAATCAAGAATTTCATCTCCAGTAACATACTCCTACTCCTGCTATAGCAAAGGCGGTATTTTGTTTATGTTAAGCAAGTTTGTCAGCTTTCCTTCTTGTTGGCTGTCTCTACGTGCACTTGTGTTTGAACTTCCAGCATATTATGCTGGAGCTACAACACACGGAAAGTTCCAGCATAATGTATTGGAGATTGGAGCACTTGTGTATGAACTTCCAGCATATTATACTGGACCGGTACATTATACTGGAACTCCAGTATAATATACTAGAATTCCAGTATATTGTGCTAGAGTATTTTTTAGATTTTAAAGAGTGCTTTCGTTCAGATTTAATCTTTACATAAAAAGTGGTTAAATTTCGATTACTTTTGAAACTGCGGTTATTGAATGACCACTTGCAAAATTGGCTATTTTGAATTTCTCCTGATCAAATAAGTACATTATATTTAGCAAGTACCTTGTGTTAGAATTGAGAAATCTATGGCTCAGATCTTGTTGTTTCTTCCACAATTTCTGATCTCTAGTGGACCTCTCAGTAGGATTTGAACCCGGATGAAGTTCTGACTATTTATTATAGAAAAAAGAACGAATGGATCTTGTTAGAACACAGTAAATTGCTTTTTCTAGAACTTAGAACTAATAAACTCGAAATTCTGGCTCCACATAACAAACATTTCTGGTAGATGATGAAATGTCAATTCATGAAGTCAATTCTTGGTCATTTTCATTATCATCTTGTATGACTCAATCTAGTGTTCAGCTGTAAGGCATATTATTTGAGTAAATAAAGACCACATTACAGAATGTGGCGCTTGGGCTATTTTGGTTTCTCAAATCTTCCTATTTAATTACTCAAGAAAGAGACACCCACAATTTGCTTTTGAGTTATTGGTTTGTTCCCCAAAGAGAACCAAAATATGTTGCTTTCTGCAATTTGTCCTGTGATACTTCTCATATGGATCGATGGAAATTTGTACACTTGTTGCCTAGCCTAAGGACTGAGAGCTATCTTTAAAATCTTGGACTTATTTTTGTCAAAATTTTCAGCCAACTCTTTTGGACCTTTCTTATTCTGAAAATTGCATAAAAGGAATAAGAAACTTCAAGATTGTGGTCCACTTCTCAAGTTATGAAGGGGCCTTTGTATTTCATTAAGTGCGGGCCATATGATAAGTGATTGTTAGCAATTTCTTGTTTCAAAAAAATTGACTTAGACTTAGCACAAACTTTAATAAAAAAGGAGAAAGACAGGAGTACCCATAAAAATTAAAATATTTACCCTTCTTTACCCATAAAAGAATTCTACCCATTAAATAATTATAATTCCCTACCCATTTAATAAACAAACGCATATATCAAAAAACATGCCTCAAGCCCTACCCATAACAACACAAAAGTTGTTCATGACCTCCAATAACAATGAAAAAATTGGTCAAAATTTCAGAAAATTAACGCCGGAATCTGTTGAAGAATTGATTATCGGAGATCACCAGTCAAATTTGAAGATCGGAAGTGTGAAAAAACAGAGCGAAGATGCCGATTCTCTTCAAAATTCAAGTTTTTCTCCTTAAATTTTTCTGATTTTGATTTCGCAGAAGTTTAGCTCTGAAACTTCTTATTTTTTAGCTGAAAATTTTGTTCTTACTTTCGAGATCTGAAAAACTTGAGGATTGAATCATAACAATTGATTTGATTTCGAAATTTTTTTNATGTGATTAGTTCTTTTGATGTGCAAGAAGGAGATGACACCAATATAGAAATTGATGATGCAAAAATTATAACGGATCAATTTCATAAAAAAGTTGAAAAAGGATAAATTTACAAAGACAAGAACCTATTGGCTCTCGTTATGAAACATTATGCCGTTAGAGAAAAATGTCAATATCGAGTTAATAAATCATGCCCAAAAAGGTTCGTCTGCATTTTTTCAAGTAAAAATCTATGTGATACATATATATTATATAATTATGCTAAATCAGTATATTATATGGGTATAGAATTGTACTGGTTTGTCTGTATTTGTTTTTGTCAGTAAAAGATGCTACTGATATAGTATATATGTATGCTAAATCAGTATATTATATGGGTATAGAATTGTACTGGTTTGTCTGTATTTGTTTTTGTCAGTAAAAGATGCTACTGATATAGTATATATGTATGCTAAATCAGTATATTATATGGGTATAGAATTGTACTGGTTTGTCTGTATTTGTTTTTGTCAGTAAAAGATGATACTGATAAAATATATAGGTATGTTATATAAGTATACTATGTGAGTATAGAAATGTATGGATTTGAGTGTGTGGTTATTATCAATAAAACATGATACACAACTGTATTTGTATTATAAACAGGTATACCCTTGAATGCGTGGATGAAAGATGCCCTTGGAGACTTAAAGCATCAAGTTTGCGAGCATCAAATCTTTTCAAAGTGACAGATTTTAATT
>ML264978.1:0-34766 GCA_005239495.1 Nicotiana undulata | reverse complement strand
GACCGTCACATCACGGGTCCGGGTCCGTTTACCAAAAATGTTGACCATAGTCAACTTTATTCAATTATTCAATTCTAACTCCCTTTTTATTAAATTATCACATGGAAGCTTCCTGGCTACCTGCCCGGGATGCGCACGCATACCGAGGTGAGATTAACGGAGGCTTTCAAGACACAGATTTAGCTGGAATTACTTAGGATGATCTTTTGGGTCATCACCGTTTAAGAATAAATAATTGGTTTATAAAATTACGGTCTGATTAACGTTTAGATACCATGCCTATAGGATCCTTCCTGTTATCACCTAGGCAAGCCTGTAGGACAATCAAAATTCTGAATTTTAAAGTTATGTTTGTTTGACTGCTTATAAACTGCCCAGATTCAGTAAGTAATGAAATCAGTAGGCAAACTGATTAGGTATTCACTGCCTCGCCTTAATAAAACTGCTGCATATTCTGTTATGTGCCCATCTAGATATCCTGCTATCGGACCTTTAAATCATTTAAACTGCTTTGTATGAATAGGCGTGCAATTGTTTGTTTATCTGTGGAGGTAAATGTGAGCCCTTAACTGCTCTTTATGCGATAATATAATTTGCTTTTGTTTGACGCCTAGTTTTCTCCCTTTAAGCCCCATAGGTGAGTCTAAAAACACCTTAAATAGAGGTCCTAAGCACCTAGCTCTAAACAACTGGAAAGAAAATACATAGAAAATCTCTATAGAGACCAAGATGGAAGGTGACTTGGAGGATTCTGCGGACGCGACAGAAATACCTTACGGTGTCCCAAAAACTGCTGCAACAACCTCTAGCCATGCGGTTGGAAACTCGTACCTGGATTTGCACACGAAAAATATGTGAGGGAAAGGGGCATGAGTACACCACATTTGGTACCCAGTAAGTGACAAGCCAAACCCCAGTCAAGTAGTGACGAGGTCAGGTTAAGGCCCTACTGCATTTCTAAAAAATGAGGTTAAGACAGTAGAGAAAATAAATAATTTCTATCGTAAGGAGTTTAAAAGAAATAATTTAGAACATAACAACAAAGAAAAGAGATAGCCCTCGACTCAGCACGACTTAACACAATGTCAAGACTCCTGGGATATCGTCCCGTAGTTCCAAAATAAATATGCAGTACAGGGGGGATCTCCCAGAATACGTCTATAGTCCCCAATTTAAATATGCAGTACAGGGGGGATCTCCCAAAATACGTTCGTAGTCCCCAATTTAAATATGCTGTAGCGGGGGGATCTCCCAGAATACGTCTGTAGTCCCCAATTTAAATATGCAGTACAGGGGGTATCTCCCAGAATACGTCTGTAATCCCTAACTTTTATATGTTATGCGAGTGAATATCGGATAAGGCATTATTAAGAATAGTTCAGCAATCACAGATAAGAGAAGGAATAATCTAGCTAAACATGGAGCACAGAGTAGCATATAGACAATTTGATATAAAACAAGTAGGCATGTTTTTCCTAATTTAAGCTAAGCATTTAGCACATTAAGCAGTAAAGTCGAAGTAAATGATTTATGATATGTGAAGCGGAAGATGGAATTTCAGTAGCAAATGGCACGTGTACTCGTCACCTCACGTACACGACACCCACATAGAAAATAAATGGCAAAACGACCTAAGGGAAAGTCCCCAACACAGAGTTAGGCAAGCCACTTCCCTCAACTACTCAACTCAACTCGAAACCACGTTCTTATCACGAGTACTCAACTCCGAATGGCCCAAATCTATTCAATTTAATTGCATAATGTAAATATCACTCTAAGAAATCAATCTAACTTATTAACTCGAAGCTAATACGCGAAATTAGGAAACATTGCCCAAGAAGTCCCCCGGGCTCACGTCTCGTAATCAAGTGAAAGTTACCAATTAGAACACACATTCACTCACGTATACACTCAAACAAGAATCATCAAAATCCCATTAAATTCTCATATTTTTATTAGGGTAACTTTCATCCCATTTTTTTTCTAATTTTTCCCCTCAAATTCCTTGATTAGATTGAAGAACTTGTAGTAGATTAATGAAATATAAGTGAATTAGGATTAGGAATCGTTACCTATAAATCTTCTCTTCAAACCCCACTCAGAATCGCCTATTCCCGAGCTCCAAATCATTTTTAGAAGTTATGAAATTCAAACCCTCGAAATTGGTATTATCTGCCTAGCGATTCTGCTTCTGCGGTCAAAAAGGCCGCACCTGCAGAAAAGGCATCGCAGGGGCGGAAACTCATTAATTGGGTTGGGGCCGCATTTGCACGCTCGACTGGTCTAGTCCAAAACCGCATCTGCAAGACCCCTACCGCACGTGTGTACCCGCACATGCGGCTCCCCTTCCGCAGGTGCTAAACACCAGAACCAACAAAACTTCAACTGGTGCTTAAGTCAACAATCTCCCGATTAAGCATCCGAAACACACCCGAGGCCACCACGACCTCAACCAAACCTACCAACCAGTCCTAATACCTCATCCAAACTTAGTCGAGTCTTCAAAACACATCACATAACACTAAATTCATGAATTATACATGGATTCAAGCCTAAGAACTTAGAAAATTTCCAAAATCTACAACCGATGCCGAAACACGTCAAAACTAATCTGAATGGCCTCAAATTGTACACACAGGTCATAAATGACACTACGCACGTGTTGCCACTTCTGGAATCCCATTCTGCGCCCGATATAAAAATTTCACATATCAACCGAAATCGCCGAAATTCTAACTTTTAGCCAATTCAAGCCTTAAACTAGCATAGACCTCGAAAACATATTTCAGACACGCTCCTAACCCCAAAAACACTCAACAGATCTAATGGAGTCAACGGATTTCCATTCCGGATCCGTCTTCACACAGTTCCAGCTATGGTCTAATTTCTAAGGCTTAAACTCATATTTAGGGACTATGTGTGCCAAAACTCACTGGAAACCGCACCTAATCACTCCAGCAAGTCCCAACAGCAGACCCAAACGTGGGGAGAACAATTATTAGAGAATCGAGGTGCTAACTCTCAAAACATCTGACTAGGTTGTTATAGGGTATTTAAAATCTGGCCCTAATTTCATAATTAATTTTGGACCTAAACTACTCAAACATAACCCAATTACCCCAAGCCCAACACCATTAGCCCAGTCTATTACCTATTAATTAAACCCGGTCAAACCTTTACTTAAATCCCACCCGTTGATCAAAAAGATAAATGGCTCACAGGCGTCCCCCCATTTTCCTTATATCAAACGTGTCCCAACCCTAACCCCATTTCCCCAAACCCGCCGTCTCTCTGCTCCCTCTCCTCTGAAGTACCCTAGCCTGCTGCCTCACCAAAATCATCTCCTAATCTCGTTCCTAATGGGATTTTCTTCCCATTTACTTACCATTTCGACATATTTCCTTTATTGGGTCCTAATCGATCTTCGTCTCTTGAATCTGGACAATATTAAGTCCACACACGTTATTTTGCACCATGTGAGCCCGATCTGTTCAAATCATGCTTAACCCTAGGGTTAGGGTTTACAGATCCTCTATTATTCGAACCTAAATTGGTTCAAGCTTTAATTTTAAGTATTATCTCGTCTTTATTCACCCTATTACGTGAAAATCTGTCTATTTCTGCCAATATCTTTACTTACCCTAAATTAGGATTCCAGATCTATTTTAATTGAACTAAATCTGGTTCGATTATGTGATTTTGTGAATATTACTCATGTCTATGTTCATCTTAAGCAATGTGGGATTCTTTGCCTTTATTTTCTGCCGATTTTGTGTATTTTACATAAAAATTAGGGTTTCAAATTCTTTCTTCCTTACTAATTTAAATGCTTGCCTTTTAGTATTTGAATGAATTATTTCCATGTTTGTATGTTCTGTTACTACACTATTTAAACCCCTCCTAACTCCCCTTTGAAACAGTTCGAAAATATCCTTTAATGCTATAAACTAAGGTGGTATGCTTTTGATTCTTAATGCTAACGGGTGCAACGTTAGATGCGGTCATGGCCCGAAGATGGGATTTCGGGTCGTGACAACAATATTGTTGGATTTCCTTCTTCCTTGCTTCATCTTAATTGGCGAGTTATCATATGTTTGTCATTTCATTGTTATTATATGCCATTTCGTTTATGTGTTACTTCAATTGGACTATGTTATCCTAAATGTTATCATACTTGTAGTTTGAGACCTGTTTAAGCCTACTCACAACTCACGGACAAACTTGGTAGAGTCTGAGGGATCGGTACGGAGACGTATGAACTTATCTCCTAGAGGCTGCAAAGTTAGGAATAACTCCACGTCTCTTCATCTCCATCGTGCGAATTTATTCTATCATCGATGATTGAACTTGCCTACTTTTTCCCTCTCACTAATCTCGACAACACGCAAAACGTCTACGACCGGACAAGAGATGAAGCCCCAATGACGGCTACGATCAAGGGAAGAGACATAAGCAGAGCACGGTCTAAAGCTCGAACACCAGCACCTATTGTACAGTCTAAAATGGATCTGGATGCGGAGGTTCTAGCTCAGTTAGTACATGTTGGACTAGTTCAGATTCCGGGAGGATTTATAGCTACTCCATCGTTGCAGGATGCACTAGTCCGTTTATTGAGGTTGGACAAGTTACCAAACAAGTTCCACCCCATTTCAGTGGTATATCTTTTAAAGACCCACATGATTTTCTTTTCCGCTTCCATGAAGTATTGCACACCATGGGAATAAGTGTAAAGCAACGGAGTTGATTTATATGAGCTGTGAAGTTTAACATTGTGGATTATCAGGTATTGTGACCTATGACTTCGTGCCACGTGGGGGAAGTCCACTGTCAAGGAATAGATTGCGAGGCCATGTGTCATATCGGGTATGGGTTGGAATGTATAACGCCGAGGAATTTTTTTCTACAAGAGATAAAGCTGGGAACTTCGGTATGTCTACCTCCTTAATAACCCTATACTTCAGTACCTAGGGAGTCATTCAAATAACTTTAAGTCTACAAAAGTCTACTCAGCGTGGAAGTCACGGTGGCGTCAGTTCATACGACGGTATTAGAATATGCCATCATGTTCGATAAGTTAACCCGTCATACTCCTACGTTGGTTCGTACAGCCAGAGGGCGAGTCCCCAGACTCATTAAAGAACTCAAAAATGATTGTAAAAATTTCGGACAACTCAGGGCAGGTTGATACTTTATGTCGGCTAGTGGTAGAAATTGCCCTAGACTTGGGAGAGTCATATTTCATCAGAGAACTCAGGCTACGTGCCCCATTTCAGCTACAACCCAACTACGTGATACAAGACCACCTAGGGAAAAAGGAGTCGGAATGTCGAAATTGGGGGTTAGATTCCTAGAGGTGGAGACCCAGTCTGTTGATATATTTTCTATGGTATGGATGAGGTCGTTACATTAAATGGTTTCATTAAAAGGACAATCTCTAATTATTATAAAGTGGTGATTTTCTGAACTTAATTCGGTTATGCTTATCTAATTAAATTATTTTTAATATGCTCCTCGTTCAGTTGAGCTTCGTAACTCAAAAATCTACTTATGTGAATACTTTTGTTGAGAAATTTTAGGGAGATAACTGTGTTTACCATTACGTGTTGAAATTTTGCTTAACGGAAAATATTTAGATGAGGGAAATGGAATGTTTCGATTGGCGATATGCATATTACTTGTGATTCAAAATTGAGGACGAGATCCTCGCGTGTTAATATGATTTGGTATATTTAGACCGGGCCTCGAGCCGCGGTGAAAGTTATGTGAAGACGAGATCCTTGTGATGGAAATTCTTGTGTTTAAATTCTCCGTTGTGAATTAAATTTTGTTTCTTCATTTTTCTATAGTACTGGTAGGAAGTCATGCTTGTTAAAGATTTTTGTATAAAATAGGAGTAATAATGATAATATTAATAAATAGATAAATAAATAAATAAATAAACTAATTAATTATCTGTGCGTAATTTGCCAAATTCCTGCTATAATTATGGAGCCTTAACCTACAAGGTAGGTGCCTGCCCCAGGCGGCGTTAGATGAGGCACGTCATTTTGGGTAATTATGAGGTCTTCAAGCATCGTATCTCGATATCGGTATTGTGAAGGAATTGAAGGAGCAGTTACAGGTTTTGTTGGGTAAAGGCTTCGTTAGGCCTAGTGTTTCTCCTTGGGGTGCTCCAGTGTTGGTTGTTAAGAAGAAAAAAGGCTCAATGAAGGTGTGTATTCGCTACCGGCAATTGAACAAGGTTACTATTAAGAATAAGTGTCATCTGTCGAGGATTGACGATTTATTTGAATAGCTTTAGGGTGCTACAGTGTTCTCCAGGATTGATCTGAGATCTGGGTACCATCAGTTGAGATTAGGGCATCTGAGGTCCCTGAAGATGGCCTTTCGCACTCGTTATGGACATTATGAGTTCTTGGTGATGTCGTTTGGGTTGAGAAATGCCCCTGCTTCTTTTATGGAACTGATGAATCGGGTATTCAGGCCTTATTTAGACTCGTTCGTGATTGTGTCTATTGATGATATCTTGATATATTCCCGTAGTCGAGAGGAGCATGAGAAGCATCTTCGGGTTGTCCTCCAGACTCTGAGAGATAGGCAGTTGTACGCCAAGTTTTCTAAGTGCGCGTTCTGGTTGAGTTATGTGGCATTTCTGGGCCACGTCGTGTTGGCAGAGGGTATTCAGGTGGATCCCAAGAAGGTTTTAGCAGTTAGAGATTGGCCTAGGCCCACTTCAGCTACGGAGATTCAGAGTTTCTTGGGCCTAGCAGGTTATTATCGCCGATTTGTGGAGGGCTTTACATCGATTGCAGCCCCGATGACCAGATTGACTCAGAAAGGTGCCCAGTTCAGGTGGTCAGATGAGTGTGAGGCGAGCTTTCAGAAGCTCAAGACAGCCTTGACCACGACACCAGTGTTAGTTTTGCCTACAAGTTCAGGACCGTATACCGCGTGTTGTGATGCTTCACGGATTGGGCTTGGTGCAGTGTTGATGCAGGATGGCAAGGTCATAGCCTATGCTTCTCGCCAGTTGAAGGTTCATGAGAAGAACTATCCAGTTTATGACTTGGAGTTAGCCAATGATTGTTCATGCCTTAAAGATTTGGAGGCATTATTTGTATGGGGTGTCATGTGAGGTATTCACTGATCACAAGAGTTTGCAATATTTGTTCAAGCAGAAGGAGTTGAACATGAGGCGGAGAAGGTGGTTAGAGTTGTTGAAGGATTATGATATTACTATCCTTTATCATTCGGGGAAGGCCAATGTGGTGATCAATGCTTTGAGCCGGAAGTCAGTTAGCATGGGTAGTCTTGCCTATTTATCAGTTGGAGGGTGACCTGTTGCTTTGGATGTTCAGGCTTTAGTCAACCGATTTGTGAGATTGGAGGTTTCTGAGATTCGCAGTGTGTTGGCCCATACCGTAGCCCGTTCTTCCTTGTATGATCGTATTCGGGCCAGGCTGTATGATGATCATCATTTATGTGTTCTTAGAGACAGAGTCAGGCACGGTGATGCCACGCAGGTTACGATTGTTAATGAGGGAGTCTTGAGGATGCAAGGTCGTATCTGTGTACCCGATGTGGATGGTATTCGTGAGTTGATATTGCAGGAGGCCCATAGTTCCCGGTATTCCATTCATCCATGTGCCACAAAGATGTACCAGGACTTGCGGCAGCATTATTGGTGGCGTATAATGAAGAAGGATATTTTAGATTATGTAGCTCGGTGCTTGAACTGTCAGCAGGTTAAGTACGAGCACCAGAGACTCGGTGGTTAAATGCAGCAGATTCAGCTTCTTAAGTGGAAGTGGGAGCGTATCACCATGGACTTTGTAGTTGGGCTCCCACGGACTCAGAGGATGTTTGATGCGGTTTGGGTTGTTATGGATAGGCTTACCAAGTCAGCGCATTTCATTCCGGTATCAGTGTCATATTCAGCAGAGAAGTTGGCAAAGATTTACATGAGAGAGATTGTTAGATTTCATGGTGTGCCCATATCCATTATATCAGACCGAGGTATTCCATTTACCTCACATATCTGGAGAGTATTTCAGCAAGAGTTGGGCACACAGATTAATTGAGCACAACATTTCATCCTCTGATGGACGGACAGTCCGAGCGTACTATTCAGATTTTGGAAGATATGTTGCGGGCCTGTGTCATTGATTTTGGTGGTTCCTGGGACCAGTTTTTGCCTTTACCTGAGTTTGCCTACAACAACAGCTATCAGTCGAGCATTCAGATGGCTCAGTATGAGGCGTTGTATGGTAGACTGTGTCGGTCTCCAGTTGGATGGTTTGAGCCCGGAGAGGCTCGATTGTTGGGTTGTGATTTAGTCCAGGATGCCTTGGACAAGGTGAATATTATTCAGTATAGACTTTATACAGCTCAGTCTAGGAAAAAGAGTTATGCGGATCGCAGGGTTCGAGATTTGGCTTTCATGATAGGAGATCAAGTGTTTCTTCGGGTGTCGCCTATGAGGGGCGTGATGAGGTTCGGAAAGAAGGGCAAGTTGAGCCCTAGGCACATTGGTCCATTTGAGATTTTGGACAAGGTAGGAGAGGTGGGCTACAAACTTGCCTTGGCACCGCATTTATCAACCGTGCATCTAGTGTTTCATGTATCCATGCTCCGGAGGTACATTGCAGATCCATCTCATGTTCTCGACTTCAGCGGTGTCCAGTTGGACCATGATTTTGCTTATGAGGAGGAGCCCGTAGCCATATTAGCTAGGCATGTTCTTCAGTTGAGATCGAAGACTTATCCTTCGGTCCGTGCTTAGTGGAGAGGTCAGCCTGCCGAGGCAGCTACCTGGGAGTCCGAGTCCGATATGCGGAGCCGTTATCCCCATCTTTTCTCAGACTCAGGTACCTTTCTATGTCCGTTCGAGGACAAACATTTGTTTTATAGGTGGAGACTGTGATGACCCAAAAGGTCATTCTATGTTAATTTAGCTAAATCTATGTTCCAAGGCCTCGAAAGCCTCCGTTAATCTCGCCTCGATATGCGTGCGCAGCCCGGGCGTATAGTCGGGAAGCATTTATGTGAAAAGTTGATGAAATGTTGAAATTTATAACAATTATTTGATTAAAGTTGACTTTGGTCAACATTTTTGGTAAACGGACCTGGACCCATGATTTGACGGTCCCGGAGGGTCCGTAGGAAAATATGGGACTTGGGCGTATGCCCGGAATCGAATTTTGAGGTCCCAAGTCCGAGAAATGAATTTTTAAAGAAAATTGTTTTCTGAAAATAATAATGACTTTTGAAAATGAATTTTTGTGTGAAACATGTGTTACCGGGCCCGTATTATGGTTCTGAAGCCCGCAACAGGTTTAATATGTGTTATATGAGCTATTTGTAAAATTTGGTGTAAAACGTACTTGGTTTGACGTGTTTCGGATCAAAAATGGAAAATTTGATAGTTTATGAAGATTGAGAAAATTCTATAGATTTTGGAGTTTAATTTATTGTTTTTGATGTTATTTTGGTGGTTTCATTACTCGAATAAGTCCGTAGAATGATTTTGAGGTCGTGTGTACGTTGATGTTCCGCGGGCTCGGGTGAATTTCGAGTAGGTCCCAGGAGGTCTTTAGGCTTAAAATATAGCTGTTGGAGGTCACGGGACTCAGATCTCTGAACTTACCACCAAGGTCCGCGGTCCTTCTTCGCGGACCCGCGCTGAGGGCTTCGCGGCCGCGGTCCGCGGTGGACGAGCTGGACCACTGGTCCGACTACGGAGGCCTATATCTTTTGATCTACAAGGAAGTTTGAGATGATTCAAAAACAAAAGTTGTAGCCCTTCGTGTCTAGTTTCCAGAAAGGTAAATAAATCGTAATGTGGAAATCTGTAAAGAAAGGTATGGCCAAAATACTAAAGCATGTCACTGCAGTCATTTTTCTTGGTTTTCTTCAGCTTTTCTTGGTCTTTGCTAGCGCGGCCGCGGTCCATTTTTTGCTGATCGCGGTTGGGGACCCAAGAGGGGCATAAATAGACGGGAATTTCAGTTATTTTCATTTTTTCAAAGCCCTAAAAACATAAGAGGTAATTTTCCAAACACTTTTTCTTCTCCAAAACATTAGCAAGTGATTTCTAACTTATTTTCTTTACTCCTTAACTTCTTTTTACAAAATTTCACCCTAGAATCTACGCCTAAAATCATGAAATCAAAGAAGAAATTAGGGGTTTTGGGTAGAGTTAGGGTTTTGGAAATTTCGGGAAATTCAACCTCATTTTGGGGTCAGATTTCAAAACAAACTATATATTTGGTCTCGTGGGGAATGGGTGATCGGGTTTTGGTCTGAGCCTCGTGTTTGGACCAAGTGGGCTCGGGGTCGAATTTTTGTATTTTTGGAAGAATGTTGGAAAATGTATAATAAGGATTGGGAATTGGATTATTGAGTCATTAATGATGTTATTAAGCTAATTATGTCTAGATATTATCATTTCGGAGTCGGATTCGAGAGGAAAGGCAGTGGTAGAGGCTTGATTTGCTATTTTTGGACCCGAGGTAAGTGTCTTGCCTAACTTTGGTGAGGGAATAGGTATTGTTCCGTATGTGCTATATGTGTTATCATGTTCAATGCATAGGTGAGGTGACGAGTACCTATGCATTGTGTGTCAAGTATGCCTGTGAGCCCGTTTTGCTTAATTGCTTGTTATTACCTCAATGATCAATGTGTTATGAAGTAGTTCTTTTGGGAAGTTATGTACTCGTATGGAATTGGTTATAGCTGAGACCCTTGCCGGACAAATGTGTTGATTTTGTTTGTTATTCCCCATGTCGGGTGGTTATGAATTGAAATTTTGGTAATTGATTTCCTAGCCAAGTTGTTATTTGTTGTTGATATTACTTGGGTGAGGAAGAGAGTAAAGCACGAAGGGTGTTGTCGTGACATTCATTCATATTATTCATTTATTTATTATTGCAATGTGAGGAAGAGAGAAAAGCATGAACAGTGATGTCGTGCCATTCATTCATATTATTCATTTATTTATTATTGCAATGTGAGGAAGAGAGAAAAGCACGAATCGTGCCATTCATTCATATCATTCATTTATTTATTATTGCAATGTGAGGAAGAGAGTAAAAGCACGAAGGGTGATGCCATGCCATTCATTTCATTTATTCATTATTGCATTGTGAGCAAGAGAGTAAAAGCACGAAGGGTGATGTCGTGCCATTCATTTCATTTATTCATTATTGCATTGTGAGCAGGAGAGTAAAAGCACGAAGGGTGATGTCGTGCCATTCATTTCATTTATTCATTATTGCACTGTGAGAAAGAGAGTAAAGCACGAAAGGTGATGCCGTGCCATTCATTTCATTTATTATTGCAATCATTTCATATATTTACTGGTTGCATCATGAGGACGAGAGTAAAACCACGAAAGGTGATGTCGTGCCATTCATTTATCTGTTTATTTGCTGTGTTCGACATCTCATTTTGCTTCTTACCTGTTGCCCCCTTGCTTGTCCCCGTACTACTTGTTTATCTGTTAAATATCTGTTACTTTATTGCTGTATTTTTGGTAGAACTGTACAAGTAGGTTATCGTTGTCGTGTCTAGCCTCGCCACTACTTCGGCCGGGGTTAGGCACGACACTTGCTCAGTACATGGGGTCTGTTGTACTGATGCTACACCTTCACTTCTCTATGTTGTGCAGATCCCGCATCCAGACCCGGTGGACACTGATTGAGGGAGCATCCTTCAGTCCACTCCGGAGATTTCAAGGTAGACCCGCAGACATCCGTGGGCCTTGGCATCTCCTACATCCTTATCTTTCCATTCTGTCTTGTTTTTTCATAGTTCTGAGACAGTTATGTGTTATTTCTTCGGACCTTGAATTTAGTAATCTCAAGATAGTTCGTGAGTTAGTGACTCCAGATTCTGGGATATTGTAAATGAATCGTGTTATGGGTATTTGTATGTAATTTATAATTTATGTGCTTCCGCACTTAAAGAGGAATATAAAATGTTCTAGTTTTTTCTATTATTTAAATGTTAATATGTTAATGTAATTGTGTACGTTGGCTAGTCTAGCTGGTGCAACGTTAGACGCAGTCATGGCCCGAATGTGGGATTTTGGGTCGTGACAACAATATTGTTGGATTTCCTTCTTCCTTGCTTCATCTTAACTGGAGAGTTATCATATCTTTGCCATTTCATTGTGATTATATGCAATTTCGTTTATGTGTTACTTCAATTGGATTATATTATCCTAAATGTTATCATACTTGTAGTTTGAGACCTGTTTAAGCCTGCTCTGAGTTGATTAGTTTGATTCGACTTAACCTATATGTCACTGATAGCCATCTCTTGAAGTTTAATTCTGGTATGATCCTGCTCTTGAACATATTCTCATATCTACTTTTATGGATTAGTTAACTATGTATATGTGTATTCATTGATAGGATTGTAAGTCTATTTGTGACTCCACTATAATGTGGCATGTTTGATCTTGTTTTCATTATATTTTGACACTTCTAGTAATTGCCATAATTAGTTTTTAACATGTAATGATATGTTGCTAATTGATTTATCCTTATGACACTAGTTTCTGTACTTAGCCTAATCTGGACCTTCTCTTTCATCACTTGTCTTGTTAGCACGTAATTGAGTTCAGTTCCTGAAACTTGATTAAGTCTGCCTAAATTCAAGCATGTATGTTACTTCTTTGTACACTTGATTCTGTCCTTCAGTGGGATCTTCTTAATTGCATTTTACCCCTCTACTATTTGGCCCTTCTGAATTCTGATTCTTAGCCGTCTAAAGGCCAAGGATATTTAGGTTCTGTCCTTTGACCTCCCTAGTGTGAGCACTACTCAGGGTTCATGTGATACCCTTGTGAACTCAGACACACTAGGACATGGTCCTTAGTCGTTCCCATGAATTGTTTCTGATCAACCTCCCTAGTGTGAGCACTGCGGGTTCTTGAAGCCCTTGGGAACTCTGACACACTAGGGTCTTGGGTTTTGTATGCTTAGCCTTGATATATGTTGTCGCGTCACCCTTTTTCTATCGTACGGGTTAGGTACGGAGATATCAAGTTAAGACATTATGGAAGACTCCTTTAAAAGAAAAGGAAGAGTCGCCACCTAAAGATTGCGTTAGGACACCTAGAGTTGATAACTCGACTAGTTTGCATTACCATAGAACGGGTAAGGGCTTGATATTATCCCAAGGGGAAGGTGTTAGGCACCCCTCAGGATCCACAACTGTGGGTTCCAAGCCAATAAGTTCTGTGAATTTGGACGGTAAGCAAGTAACAAATAAGGTTCACATATGAGGGGATTTAAAACAAGTATGAAAATCTTTACAGGTTTTGAATAACATAAACATTTGAAAAGAAGTGTCCTAGGTTTAAAGTAATTTGGATCACTTCAATGCAATACCTGGTATGTCACACCTCGGGGAGGTGGCTATACGTGGTATTAGCGCACCGGTCATCATATCCGTATTCTACCCTTCCCACCCCGTAAAGGTTATTTAAAACGCGTGTGTTGGTCACGAAAGCTTATTGCGTGCCGTTACCCGTCCCATCCTATAGTCCTGGAGGGTGATTAGGACCACTAATCCTACCAAGGCGGGGACTAGGCTGACTTAGGTGTAAAGGATAAAATACTAGGCGACAGTGCAAAACAAGTAGAACACATGTAGTGGGATCACATAAGACAAGTAATAGTCTCACAAGTCCCTCCGCAATTAAGCACGTAAATGGCACGTCTCAAACACAGTTAAAGTTTCAAAGAAGGTTCGAAAATAGAGTTATTGAGTTGAAAAATCAGTAGGTTTCAATAGTTTAGTAAAAGGATATGTTCCAAAAATTTAGTAGTGAAAGCAAGGGTTCAATTAAGACTGAGCAATTCAAAAGGGGAATTGATTTTCAGAAATGCAGTAGCTTAAAAATAGCAGTAGGATTCAGAAGTACATAACGATTAAAAGTCTCCGGTAAAAAACATGGATAAAAAATCGTTAAAGCATGGTTTTCGAAATATTCAAGTGATTCCAAAGAAGAGTGACTAAAAATACAGTATCTTAACGTAGAGTAGGAGTCCACAGTTTAAAGAGAATTGTAGTAAAAGGAGTACGTATATTATTCTAGAAAAATACAGTAGCTTTTAAAGAAATACAGAGAAAAGATTCAAAGTAGCATGATTTTGAGCAGAGTGAAGTAACTTTGAAACCCAGTAATTTAAAAACATAATGGAACAGGAACCAGATAAAGTTGCAGTAAAGAGAAAATAAATGCATGATTCCAAGAATCAGTATTTTGAAAACAGTAGAGCCTTTAGAGTAAAGTGTAATGAACTGCAAAGAGGTAAAGAACAAGAGTGAAAAGCAGTAAGGTTTAAGATTTTCAAAAGGAACTGATTGGTTCTAATACCAGCAAGCAAACACAATTTGTTTGATTTTAATACATTTTAGGTCTAAAGTTTGCCTAAGCGTCGTATACATTGCCTAATTATTTTGAAGGGTGAACATTCATATTTTGATTCTAGTTTTAAGAGGGATACATTTACAGAAACATTTCAAACAATTAACCATGTTTTAGAGAGATTAAATTAACATGTTGATTAGGTGTTTCAACGACTGCAACTGGAACAAGTATGAAACCCTAAATAACAGGATATCTAATGCACATAGGAATACCCAAAACATTGTTTCTAAATGCTAATGATTATGAGGATGCAGTAATAGCCTTTTAACAGTTTTATTACTTGTTATAGGTGTGAATTATGATCATGGTTTGCACAATGAGTATAATAGAAATGCTGAAAGTAAAGAACCTAAAGCAGGATTTCTAATGCATGAGGTGCATGTCCTAAACATGTTGTCTATTGCACATGTAAGTAAATAAAATGCTATAAGCATGTTTTCTACCCATCACTAGACTAAGCATGCATAGTCCCCTCCCATATTTACTATCCAGCCCCAATTATTTGTTTACAAATTATTACAAACCAAGGATAAATGAATTACAATAATTGCAAAAAGGAAAATAAGAAGCTATTCTATAGAGAGCCTTCAATGCCTAACCTTCCAGCCTCACCCCTGTTGAGCCTCATAGCCTTACACGGCCTGGGGCGGAAAAGCTCCCATAGGTACTTATAAATGGCCCCGGCCAATACCAGCACCCAGCAATTTACCAAAATTGAGATTGGTGCAGTGTAGAGTTACCAACCTCAATGTATCAAAGTTCAGAGGGAACTCATGGTTCCCTAAGCAATGCTTACATTGAGGAGGTGGAACCTAAGTTTCTAGGAGTTGTGAAAGTGCACAAAGAATTAGTTAAAGAGTATTGAGTTTGAAAGGAGTAATTGACAACAGTTTTTCAAAAGATGATTTCAGAAAGTGATGGAAGATTTTGTAAAACAATTTTGCAAAAAGAAGAGACTATACAACTGCAGTTAACAAGTGAAAGGATTCAGAAAAGGAACAACACAAGTAGGAATAGGGGACAAATAATTCACAAAATAACAACAGAATAAGGTCACAAATTCACCTAGTGACCACATAGCTGTCACAAAGCCACACAGATTCATAGAATCACATAATTAGGCAAGGAATTAGAATTGTACAGCATTTAGACATCATGTAGAGGGGGGCAGGTTCATAACATAGGAAGCTAGGAAATGGTCATGTTGAGAGGAGAAACATCAGACCATAAACAAGGGAAGCATACTAGTTACACAAGTTTCACATAGAGTCATAGACATCACAAATTAATAGAATCACAATTGTACAGTATTCAGGTGTTATGAGAAGAAGACACTGATCCTGTAGCATGGTAAGGTAAATAGAGAACAAGAACTGACAAGACGCATCAGTCATATTGACATATAGACAAACAGACTTGCTGACTCCACAGGGGTCCAACAAAGCTGCAGCAAATCATACAAGATAAAAACAGGAGGCATTTCATGCCAAAAGAGAAAGGGGAAATCACAAAAGCAACAGGAAACATATTATACTAAGACAAGAGGCAATGCAGTAGGAACATACTGATTACCAAAGACTTGAACAACCATAGAGAATCACATGAGAAAAACAGAATAGCAAAAGAAAAAAGCCATAACATAGAGTCATGTTAATTGCAGGGTAGGCAATAGAACCATAGGATAAAGCACAAAAGAAACAATAAGTAGATAAGCAAGAACTGAAACATTGTATAGAGTATTATAATTAAATCAGAAACATACCAGTTGAGTAGTAGGAATAGCAAATGCAAGAAATAGCACAGCAATATCAGTGTGCAGGATAAAGAGCAACAAAAGACAGTATACAGCAGAATGAGAGAAAGAGAGCATCAACAGGGCACAAGAACAATAAGGGACTACTCAGCCTTAGCTTTAAGTTGACTGAGTAGTCAATAATGGATGCAAAGAGCAAGTAGAGATGAAAGCACAGAATAGTTTGGAGCAGTATTGCTCAGTGCTTAATGTGAGAATTTCAGTGTGAAAACTCAGTGTATTGTATTTCAGTGTGAGTGTCAGTGTGTTTTTTCAATGTGAAACTCAGTGTGAGTGTCTGAATTTTTCGTGTCTTTGCAAAGAGAGAAGACAATTCTTTATATCCTTTTGAAAATCGAATAGCACATAGCAAATTATGGTAATAGTAATCAATCAATATCAATTAAAGATAACACGACTCCTTTAATTAAGGATTCTAATTCAAACGACATTATCAAGGTTAAATAAGGCAAAGAAATCAGTCCAATAGGACTGATTCTCCCAAATTTTTATTAGAATGTGACCGAACCCACAAGGCTGCCTACGTATCCCCTCTTAAACGGGAATCAGGTAAGGCGTAGTTCATTTTACAACATTGATAGAAGGCATAAAGGGTTACACATAGTAGCGCTTGACTGCATCTGAATTGATTGGTTTAGGCCAAACTTTTCCATCCATTTCTGCGAGTATGAGTGCTCCTCCTATTAGCACTCGGTGAACCATGTACGGGCCTTGCCAATTAGGAGAGAATTTCCCTTTTGATTCTTCTTGATGAGAAAAGATTTTCTTTAACACCAGCTGCCCCAGTGTGAATCGTCGTGGCTTGACTTTCTTGTTGAAGGCTCTGGTCATTTTGTTCTGATATAGCTGACCATGACAAATCGCGTTCATTATCTTTCCGTTTATGAGGGCCAACTGCTCATAACGGCTTCATACCCATTCTGCGTCGCTGAGTTCAGCTTCTTGTATAATTCTCAGGGACGGAATTTCAACTTCAGCAGGAATGACGGCTTCTGTGTTGTATACCAACATGTAAGAAGTTGCCCTGGTTGATGTGCGAGCCGTGGTGCGATACCCCAACAGAGCGAATGATAACTTATCATGACATTGTTTGTGTTTTTCTATCATCTTTCTTAGTATCTTCTTGATGTTCTTGTTGGCAGCCTCAACGACTCCGTTCATTTGAGGTCTGTATGTTGTAGAATTATTGTGCTTGATCTTGAAGGTTTCACACATTACTTTCATCAAATCACTGTTGAGATTGGAACCATTATCGGTGATGATTGACTCTGGAACTCCAAATCGACAAACAACGCGGTCGCGGACAAAATCGACTACCACTTTCTTAGTAACTGCTCTGTAGGATGCTGTTTCGACCCATTTGGTGAAATAGTCAACAGCAACCAGAATGAACCTGTGTCCGTTGGAGGCAGCAGGCTCCATTGGTCCAATAACATCCATGCCCCAAGCGGCGAACGGCCATGGTGAGCTTGTTGCATTAAGCTCGCTAGGAGGTACCTTTATCGTATTTGACACCGATGGCATTTGAGGACATACTGGATGCAGTCTGTTTCCATGGTCATCCAGAAATAACCAGCCAGAAGAATCTTTTTCGCTAGAACAAACCCGTTCATATGAGGACCTCATGTACCAGCATGTATTTCCTCCAACAGCTTCGTCGCTTCCTTTGCCTCGACACATCTTAATAAACCCAGATTGGGAGTCCTCCTGTACAGGATTCCTCCGCTGTGAAAGAAGTTGTTTGATAATCTTCGTAGAGTGTGCTTTTGAGTGGTGCTTGCAAGTTCTGGATACTCTCCTTCTGCCAAGTATTTCTTAATGTCATGAAACCAAGGCTTTCCATCTGCTTCTTCTTCAACGTGTGCACAGTAAGACGACTGAGTATGAATCCCTACCAGAATAGGATCAATGAAATTCTAATCTGGATGCTGGATCATGGATGACAAGGTGGCTAGTGCGTCGGCTAACTCATTCTGGATTCTGGGAACATGCCGAAATTCAATCTTTGTGAACCTCCTTATCAATTCCTGCACACGATGTAGGTATGGCAGTATCTTGGAATTTTTTGTCGCCCTCTCCTTGAACTTTGTGTATCAATAAGTCTGAGTCACCAATTACTAGCAATTCCTGAACATTCATGTCGATGGCCAAGTTGAGCCCAAGGATTCAAGCCTCATATTCAGCCATGTTGTTGGTGCAGGGGAACCTCAGTTTAGCGGATACCGGGTAGTGCTGACTGGTTTCTGAAATTAAGACCGCTCCAATACCCACGCCATTGAAGTTTGCGGCCCCATCAAAGAACATCCTCCAGTCGTCGTAGGATTATGCAATGTCCTCTCCTACGAATGATACCTCTTCATAAGGGAAATACATTTTTAGAGGTTCGTATTCTCCATCCACGGGATTATCGGCAAGATGATCGGCTAATGCTTGTCCCTTGACTGCCTTCTGAGTTACGTAAATAATGTCGAACTCACTTAATAGAATATGCCATTTAGCCAGCTTGCCAGGGGGCATAGGTTTTTGAAAGATGTACTTGAGCGGATCCATCCTTGATATGAGGTACATTGTGTAGGCACAGAAATAATGCCTCAGCTTCTGTGCGACCCAAGTCAAAGCACAACATCTGCGTTCTAATAGAGAGTACCGGGCCTCATACGGGGTGAACTTCTTGTTAAGATAGTAAATTGCTTGCTCCTTTCTTCCTGTTTCATCATGTTGCCCGAGAACGCAACCGAACGCTCCGTCTAATACAGCCAGGTAGATTAATAGAGGTTTACCCGGCTCTGCGGGTACCAAGACTGGTGGTGTTGAGAGGTACTCTTTGATTCTGTCGAAGGCTTTTTGACAATCCTCAGTCTATTTGGTTGCAACATCCTTTCTCAGCATTTAGAAGATTGATTCACAAATGACGGTTGACTGGGCTATGAACCGACTGATATAATTGAGCCGTCCCAGGAAGCTCATAACATCTTTTTTGTTCTTTGGTGGCGGCAATTCTTGGATGGCTTTGACCTTTGATGGATCTAGCTCTATTCCTCAACGACTGACAATGAACCCTAGCAGCTTCCCAGCAGGAACCCCGAACGCACATTTTGTGGGTTTAAGCTTCAGATTGTATTTCCTTAACCTGTTGAAGAATTTTCTCAAATCTTCCATTTGATCAGCAGCTTTCTTTGATTTGATGATGACGTCGTCTACATATACCTCGATCTCCTTGTGAATCATATCATGGAATATAGTAGTCATGGCTCTCATGTAGGTGGCCCCTGCATTCTTCAGACCGAACGACATCATTTTGTAGCAATACACCCCTAATGGCGTAATTTATGCCGTTTTCTCAGCATCTTCCTCGTCCATCCAAATCTGATGGTAGCCCGCAAAACAATCCACAAAAGATTGCAGCTCGTGCTTGGCACAATTGTCAATTAAGATGTGTATATTTGGCAAGGGGAAGTCATCTTTCGGACTGGCCCGGTTGAGATCCCGGTAGTCAACGCAGACTCTGACCTTCCCATCTTTCTTTGGTACAGGCACAATGTTGGCTAACCATGTATGATATTCGACCACCCGGAGAACTCTGGCGTTGATCTGTTTGGTGACCTGTAACGACCCAGCCGGTCGTTTTGTGTGTTGGGACTCCGTTCCCATGAATGACTCTTTCCATAGCGGCTACTCGTGCCTTATGACTTGTGTGGGCAGGTAGTTCGAGATTCAGAAGTGATTTGGCCAGTTCAGGAACACTTGGTTCCTGAAGGCTAGCCTATTTGGCTAATTTTGGTTCCGAGCAGCATTTTTAGCAAACGACCTCGGAATCGAGTTCTGACAGCTCCACCAGCTCCGGATGATGACTATAGACTTGGGAGTGTGNGCATATTGATGAGCCATTTGAATTTTCTTGAAATCCTAAGTTTGAAACTAAGGGGTTTTGGAGAGTGATTTCTAGTTTGGATGATGTTTTTAGTGTTCTGGGAGCTCGAGCAAGTCCGTTATGTGATTTGGGACTTGTTGATATAATTTGTCGAGGGCTCGGGTTGGCCCAGGGGTCCCCCAGACCCCAATCGGGGTAAAAAACCAGCAATTGCATAGCTGGTGGGAAATTTACTGGTGTGACCGCACATGCGGTCCATGAGCCGCAGGCGCGAGGCTCGCACCAGCGGCCATCAATCGCAGGTGCGGCTCCTTCCACAGGAGCGGCCTTTCCTCCGCAGGAGCGGACCAGGACTCCGTAGGTGCGACTTTTCCCAGGACCCAGGCACATCGCAGGCGCGGCCAATTTCACGTAGGTGCGAGTCCGCACCTGCAATCCAAAGTCCGCAAGAGCGAGAACCCCCCCAGTGCCCAGGCCCTTTTCGCAGGTGCGACCCTTTTTCCACAGGTGCGAGTCCGCACTTGCGATCCAAGGGTCGCAGGTGCGGAAACTGCTGGGCAGTCCTATAAATAGCCCCTTTCGTGATCTTTCATTCCAAAAACTCGATTTTTCCTCCATTGTTGAGACCTCTAAGAGCTCCAGAGCAGTGTTTCGGCCTAGTAATTCAGTTAAGTGATTCTGTAACCCTCCGCATGTTAATTTCTTCAATTCTTTGGGAATTTCCACCTCCAAATTCATAGAAATTCATAAGAAATTGTTGGGGAGAATAGAGGGTTTTGAGAAAAATGAGAATTCTGATTTTAGGTCCATTGTAGGATGATTAACGGAGTTAATCTTGATCCTTAGGCGACGTATAGCGCATTTCTTCAAGAATTATAATTTTTCGGACGCCGAGGCTCAGAGCTGAATTTACCAAGTATGTCAAGAATGTGTTTTTAGGGAAAATCCTTATAAATCCTCCTCGATTCTTCCTAAATTGATATAATTATGTGTTTTTGGCTAGTTGCGAGCCATTGAGGGTGATTCGGATGATTCGTGTGTCTTGTTGATTGTTCCGTTATCCGGAGGAGTACTTGTCCAGGTGAGTCTCCTTTCCAAACTTTGTAAGGGGGAAATGTCCCCTAGGCTCTTTGTTGCTAATTGTGCTTGTTGAGGGGGCTGCGTACGTACCACGTGACGAGAGTCCGTACGTGGCATCTATACTGTATGTTAGGTAGTCGTAGGACCCACGAGCATGTTCTAACTGTTTGTTTGATATTATCTGATGTTTTGTATGAATTATTACTAATATATGATGAAATTGAGCTATGATAGCTGTGAATTAAATGTACATACAATTCAGATAAGAATTATGAATTTCATCAATTGAGTAATTGTGTTACACCTGATGTAATTGATAAAGGGCAAGAAGCAAATGAGATAAGTCCTGATATTGAGTTGTTGAGCTAAACGAAGGTGGTTGAAATTCCTTCCTATACTTGAATTGTTCCATCATGATGATATTATGAGCAAAGTGGATAATATGATAAAATCCCAACTTTGGCTATCAAGTGAGATGTAAGTATCCGATCCCGTTGAGAGTGGGCGAGTCGGTACCACGGTGTCTAAATATACACACATAGATATATATATGCATTCATGCAGTCATATATACGCATTCATGCATTCATGGCCCCCGAGTCACATGTATGATTCGTGATCGGGGAGAACTTATATTTTCATTGCCCCTGAGTCACAGGTTTGATTCGTGATCAGGGAGGAATTACACTTATATTTTTACCAGCCCCTGAGTCACAGGTTTGATACGTGATCAGGGAGAGATCAGACTTATTTTACTAGCCCCTGAGTCACAGGTTTGATTCGTGATCAGGGAGAATTATACTACTAATTTCATCGGCCCCCGAGTCACAGGTATGATTCGTGATCGGGGAGAACTTATATTTTCATTGCCCCTGAGTCACAGGTTTGATTCGTGATCAGGGAGGAATTACACTTATATTTTTACCAGCCCCTGAGTCACAGGTTTGATACGTGATCAGGGAGAGATCAGACTTATTTTACTAGCCCCTGAGTCACAGGTTTGATTCGTGATCAGGGAGAATTATACTACTAATTTCATCGGCCCCCGAGTCACAGGTATGATTCGTGATCGGGGAGAACTTATATTTTCTTTGGCCCCCGAGTCACAGGCATGATTCGTGATCGGGGAGAGTTTTACTTTGCATCATTGGCCCCGAGTCACAGGTATGATTCGTGATCGGGAGATTATATATATATGTCATTGGCCCCTGAGTCGCATGAATGATTCGCGAGCAGGGAGAGATATTTGCCCACGAGTCGCATGGATGATTCGCGATCGTGGAGATTTTATCGAGTCACCGCACGAGTCGCAAGTATGATTCGCGAGCGTGTGGAGCTTTATGACCGAGTCAGTCCTTATGTCCCACCCTTATGACTCCGGCCTATAGTCTTGTCTGTGTCGGTTATATCTATATACACATATGCATTCATTAGCATCTGCATTGAGTTTGGATCGTACGATGGTGAGTTGAGAAGCAATACTTAGTACTGGAAAGTGAATAATTGAGATAACAAGATAAGGTATTTCAGATAATGAGAAGGAAAAGTGATGTTTAAGATCAGTTACATGTTTGTTGATTACCTGTCCTTATACTTGATGTAGTTTCTCACATGATTTATTGCTCGGTACGTACCTTATTTTATTATGTATTGGACCTTAGTGAGTATATATTCTACCTCTCGTCACTACTCATGCTGCACTTTCTTTCTTTTTTTTTCTGCACTTGATTGTGCAGGTCTTGAGGCTGGCCCGTCTGGTCGTCCGTCCGCTGGTAGATACTGATCGCAGTGTCACTCCATACGCTGAGATGTCTTCTTGGCGTCATCCTGACAGCACCTCTGGAGCCTTCTAGTTTTATTTTGCTCAGTCTTTTGTTTCAGACTGCGGCTTGTCTTTTTGTATATATATCTCAGTTGCTGTATCTATGTAGCTGCCCGTTGACACTGTGACACTAGTCTTGGCACACACTTGTTGTAGTTATGTTTGGGTTCGGGGTTGTATATATTTGGCCTAGCTATGGCTCAGCTTGTATCTACGGCCCTACGTCATATCGTTGTTATATTCTACATTATATTTGTTATAAATTGTAAATAACTGGAATATCGGGTTTTGGGGTAGTATCTCCTAAGGATTCATGTGTTGGCTTGCCTAACCTCGCCGTTAGGTGCCATCACGACCTGAGCCGGGTTTTTGGGTCGTGACATGACCTCTTCTTTGATTTTCAAACTCATGTCTGGCTTAAATTTTCTGAGCTTTTGCTTCACTGGTGGGCATGTTGGATTGGTTGGCAGCTTGTGGGCCATAATAGATGTGCTGAGGCCAGTCATGTCATCATATGACCAAGCAAATATGTCCTCATACTCCCTTAGAAATTCTGTATATTCCTCTTTTTCTGACAGCGATAGATGAACGCTGATGCGTGTTTCTTTGACATTCTCTGTGTTTCCCAGGTTGACGACCTCAGTCTCATCCAAGTTAGACTTGGGTCTATTCTCAAAGTTCTCGACTTCTTTAATAATATCCTCAAGTATATCATCCTCGTCTGACTCGGAATCTGTTTGTTGCGTTGCCTCGTTGCAGGTCACAATCGTCGGTTCATCAAGATGAGTAAATGTTGTGTAAAATAAAGTAATGGGAAGGAAAACAGTAGCAAGTGAATATAAGTAAATGTAATATCTGGAAATGCTTTGATAAATTGAGTAATCGTTCGAACATAAGAGCTCTTTCTTGCAGAAATTAAAAATGTGAAAAGGAGGGAAATGCTTTAAATAAATAAACTGCAAATAATGTTTGTTTTGTTAGCCTTTCTACCCCGAGACTCGACGGGCTTTGGTCGTCCTGACAGACCAATTGTTGAGATGCGATCCCTTTCTCATGACTTGTATGGAAGGACCTTCCTCCCCCTCCTCTTCAAGAATGACACAGCAGTCCATATCCTCATCCTCCAGAAATAGATCCCTCATGGCTGCTAGCGCTTCTTCTTCGTCTATACCATATATGACATCGTCTGGCTGGAAAGTCTGCTCTATGCGGGGTATTGGCTGCTCCAATGGATAGTAGGGGCCGCGCCATGGTGGCGACCAGTCCTTGAAATCCTCCCAAGTGTACTCATACCCTAGACCAAAGGTAGTAACATGCTTCTTGAGTGTGATAGGCTTTGTTATCCCTTGAAGATGCTTACCGAGCCCTTTACCCGGCTCGTACCCTTGCCAATTCAGTATGCTTTCTGTCTTACTGTCCCACCACTTGCCTTTGTCAATAGCGTTGACACGATCTATGTTATGATAGATTTCTCCGCCCAACTTTCTCCTTCCATCGATGATCAGAAAGGTCTGGCGACCGTAGATATGGTTGCTACCGTCGCCATGAATGATTACCTCTTGATGGTTCCATTCGAACTTCACATCTTGGTGTAAGGTTGATGCCACGGCCCTAGCTGCATGGATCCAAGGTTGTCCCAACAATAAGTTTTAGGATGCAGGCACATCTATCACTTGGAAGTCTACATCAAACCAAGTTGGTCCCATATACAAGCACAAAGTGATTTCCCCCATGGTAGATCTCTGCGAACCGTCGAAGGCTTTTACGTTGATCTCTCCTTATTTTATCTCATGTAAACTCTTGCCCAATTTCTTGAGCGTGACCAACGGACAGATGTTGAGGCTGGAGCCCCCATCAATTTGGATCCTTGTGATGAAATGATCCTCACATTGCACAGTAATGTGTAGTGCTCTATTGTGCCCTAGCCCCTCAGGCGGTAGCTCATCTTCATGGAAAGTGATCTTATGGCTCTCCAGCACTTGGCCTACCATGTTGGCCATTTCCCCGTTGGTGATATTGTCAGTCACGTATGCTTCACTCAACACCCTTAGCAGATCATTCCTGTGATTTTCAGAGTTTTGTAACAGGGAGATGATGGATATCTGAGCTGGTGTCTTGTTCAATTGGTCGAGGACCGAATACTCCTTAGCTTGTATCTTTCTCCATTGATCATCAGAACCTGTTGCAATGATGGGAGGCCGACTGTTGGCCTGCTTGCTAGACTCGGCCAGATGCTCAGGGGTATAAACTCCGCCAATTCTCGTCATACCCTATGCGACGATAGCTTCTTCAGACTAGCCTTTACCTTTCCTCCTTGCTTCAGCAGTATAGTCCCAAGGAATGGCGTCTGAATAAAAGGGCGTCGTTGTTGACATTACCACAGGAATGGGTAAAGTTGTTCTTATTCCTGCCGGAGTATATGTTATAGATGGCCGGATTGCAACTTCGAGCGGTCGTACAAACTCAACTTTGATCGGCCCTGGGGCTTTTCCTTTGGCGGATGATCTTGATTCAAACTCAAGTGGAGTGGACATGTTTAACTCAACTTCCTTAGACGGCTGCATCTGGACCACGATCGTATTAAGAGTAACTGCAGGCTTCTTCGGATCACCCTCTGCAATTAGCCCAATTGATCCCTCAGGATCCCAGTCATCATCAACCTCAATCATTTGGATTCCACCCTTATGGTCAAGCAGCGGATTATTGCGAACATTTGGAGCAGGATCCTTGGCTACAATGATCTTGTTATCTATGAGGGTTTGTATCTTGTCTTTCAAAGAACGGCATTCCTCGATGGTGTGTCCCTTCATGCCGGAGTGGTAAGCACAAGTTTTGTTTGGGTTGACCCACTGAGAAGGGTTCTCAGGGGTAACAGCGGGGATGGGTGTGACATAACTAGCGGCTTTAAGCTTTTCATATAATTGGTCAATAGGTTCAGCTATGGCAGTGTACTGTTTTGGTGGACGACGGTCGAAATTTGGGCGAGGTCTGGGGAAGTTTTGACGAGCAAGTGGTGATTGGTAGTGAGACAGTTGGGAATTTTAGGCATTATAGACGGGAGCTGGCTGGTAATATCTGGGTGAGGTAGGCTGATATGTGGGTGGTGGAGCTTGGTATGCCGGTGAAGGTGCTTGGTAACTTGGAGTTGGTTGGTATGTAAAGGAAGGTGTGGGGTATACTTGGTATTTGGGAGGGAACTTGGCTTGCTGTGCCACCATCACGGCTCCTACATCATTCTTCCTGGACACACCACCGGATTGCAGAGCTTTATTAGTGGCTTGTAAATCTTAAAAGTTAGTGACCATACCGCTTTTGATACCTTCCTCGATTCGCTCTCCCAGTTTGATGATATCAGAAAACTTGTGCCCATCGACCATCATTAGCCGCTCAAATACTGAGGATCCTGAGCGCGCACAAAGAATTTCTTCATTTGTTCTTCTTCCAAGGCTGGCATGACCTTAGTAGCCTCTGACCTCCAACAAGTAGCATACTCGCGAAAAGTCTCAGTTGGTTTCTTCTTCAAGTTCTGGATATAGAACACATCCGGTGCATTCTCCGTGTTGAACCTGAATCTAACCATGAAGTATGTAGCCATATTCACCCAACTAGTCCATTTCATTGGATCCTGATTGATGTACCAGGATAGTGCATCACCTTTCAAACTCCTCATGAAGAGCTTCATGCGGATCCTTTCATCTTTTTCGACGCCGACAAATTTGTCGTAATAAGTCCTCAGATGGACTCTTTGATCACAAGTGCCATCAAACATCTCGAACTTGGGAGGTTTGTACCCCTCGGGCAGTTCGACATCTGGCCGTATGCAGAGGTCCTCATAACTCAATCCTTCAACCCCTTTAACTCCTTCGACGCCCTGAACTCGGTTGGTCAATTTCTTGAGTTCTTCGGCCAGATTCCTGATGAGCTTGTCCTTTTCATCAGATTCGTACGTATGTGGTGTTGAGTGAGCTATAGTTTCCACATAAATGGGGTTGTCATAGGCCTGGAAGTAGTCTCTTGTCTGATCCTGGGGAGGTGGAGTGTTGTAGTTGCGTGGTACTGGTGGAACGGGATCTTTTGGATGACTTGGTTGTTTGGGGATGTTTTGTGGTAAAGTGGGGTTCAGAGCATTTGGGAAGTGAACATCTGGAACGTTGAGGGAGAATGATAAGTGGGCCAAGTTCTTGACTTGATCAAGTTCCTCTTGGAACTTTAGCAGCTTCTTCTCTAGTGGAGACATACCCTCATGCAGAACCTGAATACCCTGACCGTCAATGATCTCAACCTGTTCATCCATGTTGTCTTTTCTAGTACCGCTTGCGTCTGCCATTTTACCCTTGCTTTTTTTTTAGGGAGGACTAGGAGGAAGAGTAGGAGGAGGGCCCTTTGATCTGGTGCAATAAGATGTTGATGCCAGAGTGCACAAACCAACCTTTGGGGGAAGGGCATTAACTAACAAAAAGGTAATGAAGTTAGTGGAGATATAAAGAATATTGCGATAATTTAAACACATAATGCGGAAATGTAAAACGCATCCTAAGTTGGGGAATCTCTTTGTGCCAGAGGTAGGTCTAGCGACAAATTGATTTGGAGAACTTAAATACTAAATGCCTCATTTTATTGATGACGAAATAGACGAATCCAACTTGACTAAGAAAAATGCGAAAATATAAAATGTCACTAATGGCCAATGGCCTTATTACATCAAAAAGAAAAGTAATGACAAGTCCTATCTATTTGGTCCCAGAAGGACCTTCCCCAAATTCGGCACCTCTACTTGCTTTGATCAACATTCCCATCTCGCGGAGTCCCAGCAGCAAATAGGTTTTAGCCAAAATTCCTCCTTCAACTCCCTCGGTCTTTTGACAAGTTTCGATCCTCCTAAGGAATTTCTATTCCAAGTCAACGATGTCTCGTTCCAAGTGTGTTAACCTTTGAGTGGAAGTGATGGCCATGTCTTTCCATTCCTCGATCAACTTTTTGTTAGCTATGTGGATTTTGTGATGATCTTCTTCACAGTCACGGAGCCTTTTGCGCAGCTGGTTGAATTTAGTTGTTGCCTCGGCCTTCTCATCTATGACCCTATGTCCCTGAGTGAACCCTGGCTCAAGATTTCCTCCCCAATTATCTTCAAACCATCCCAAATAGTAATGAGAGAAACCAGCGTGATACCTGTCTGGTTTGATAGTATCCTTCTCCAAACGGATCCTACAGTGCCACAAATGCTGAGCTTGACACTTGTGAGGGTTGTCATCATTTTGAAGGTCTGCCCTGAGATAACTCATTTTGTCGACCCTTGGGATGACATTCTTCCTCCCTGTTGCCTCATGACTCGAATCGGGATGTAAAGGTATGTTCCCTTAGGGCCAATCAATATCAGGAACGGGGTATCTCTGGTACGAATGATGAACTCGTCGGTCAGGAACCACTCGAACATCCATTGAATTTGATTCTCGTTCAAATCTCCCAATAACTCAACCCATCCCTTGGCATTTTCTGGTTGTGCAAACATGTCGGGGATGTAGTTCATACGCTTTGGATGATGGAAAGCAATATGATCATCCTCAACTCTCCTATGTATGTCTTGACGGTAATCACCCCTTTGCAGATGCTCGGTGATCCAGAGCTGGAGTAGCAGGTTGCAACCCTCAAAATGTTTCGCTCCCCATTGACGTATTTCCAAGGCCCGGTATATGTCTGCAATGATCATGGGTACAATGCTGAAGTCCTGTCCATTTATCCCTTCTATCAGAGTCTTGGTAACCATGGCCAACCTAGTGTGAATCCTTTCCTTCTTTGTCGAGAAGACCATCAATCCCAAGAAGCAAAATATGAAGACGAACACACGACGATGAATGTGCCCTAGAGAGGTGAGGGCGAATTCTTCCTGGTATGTGCGGTAAGACTAACTACGGCCATACCTCTCGTACAAGTAGTCAAAGGGGATGTACGAGTCTTCAACACAAGCTAAATGCGGATTCTTCTTCAGCCCCATCATCTTGAGAAAACCCCGGCATGTTCGGTGTTCAGGCATCGATAACCCTTGAGAATCCCAAGGTAAACCAGTCAAACCCCCTATCTCCTCTAGTAGCGGTGTCATCTCGTTGTTCCCAAACCGAAAAACCGACCGATCACAATCCCAAAGTGTGGTAGCAGCCTCTATCATCATTTTATTTGGTTGAATGTCCAAAAGAGAAGGCAAGTTGCCCAGGTGTTTTCAGACTGTTGTTTTGTCGCTTGAATGCAGGTCTTCCCACCAATTCAGAAGCTTTGGGTGGATGTTGGTGACCATGCTGAATCTGGGGACCTCGTGCCTCATTTCTGCAAGATAAATAGGTTAGGCCCTTACCCCCACCAGACTCGACTATTTAACACCAATAATTTGCAATGAGCATTTATGTTCTCCAAGTAAATGCATAGAACGTGAAGGCGTCCTTTTGGATTCTAGGGAAACCCAATGGACTTTGGACAAGACTATCTTAAAAGCTATTGTGCGGACAACACGTTAGCCTGGCTAGGTTTGACCATGATGCATGCAACATACAATAGAGTGCGGTTTCTATTGGGGTTCTAGACTGGTACCCTTGAGCGGACAACTCAAGGGGGAAGGCACGGAATTGTCGACTGCACCGCTGATCGACTAGTTTTACCGCAAATATGCCTTTTCGAATTTAGGGGGTGATGATATTGGAAGAGCGCAGCCACTCTTTGTAAGCGTTGCTATGGGATTTGTTTGGCACGAGTGGAATATGAATGCGGAGCATGATATGCAGTAATAAGCATTAAAACAGATAGACATGTATTTTCACGTTGAGAAAAGCAATAAAGAAAGGAAATACAGCAGTTATGATGGAAAGCGATTACATAGAAAACATGAAGATACATTAGTTTCGTTCAAGTGAAATAAATATTTGCGAAACTTAAACAATTAACGGCATATAACGGGGAATAGGAAGAGGTTTAAGCATTTAAATGATAATTAAAATTCCAAACTCACAGAGAAAATTGTAATGGTATAGGCCTAGGGAAAATCCACAGCAGAGTCGCCATGCTTTCGCATCCCCCTTTTTCTATCGCACGGGTTAGGTACGGAGAGATCGGGTTAAGACATTATGGACAACTCTTTTAAAAGAAAAGGAAGAGTCGCCACCTAACGATTTAACGGTGCGTTAGGGCACCTAGAGTTGATAACTCATAGACTAGTTTGCATTACCAGAGAATGGGTAAGGGCTTGATATTATCCCAAGGGAAAGGTGTTAGGCACCCCTCAGGATCCACAACTGTGGGTCCCAGCCAATAAGTTCTGTGAATTTGGACGGTAAGCTAGTAAAAAATAAGGTTCACATATGAGGAGATTTAAAACAAGTATGAAAATCATTAAAGGTTTTGAATAACATAAACATTTTGAAAAGAAGTGTCCTTGGTTTAAAGTAATACGGATCACTTCAATGCAATACCCGGTATGTCACACCTCGGGGAGGCGGCTACACGTGGTATTAGCGCACCGGTCATCATATCCATATTCTACCCTTCCCACCCAGTAAAGGTTATCTAAAACACGTGTGTTGGTCACGAAAGCTTATTGCGTGCCGTTACCCGTCCCATCATATAGTCCTGGAGGGTGATTAGGACCACTAATCCTACCAAGCGGGGACTAGGCTGACTTAGGTGTAAAGGATAAAATACTAGGCGACAGTGCAAAACAAGTAGAACACATGTAGTGGGATCACATAAGACAAGTAATAGGCTCACAAGTCCCTACGTAATTAAGCACGTAAATGGCACGTCTCAAACACAATTAAAGTCTCAAAGAAGGTTCGAAAATAGAGTTATTGAGTTGAAAAATCAGTAGGTTTCAATAGTTTAGTAAAAGGATATGTTCAAAAAAATTAGTAGTGAAAGCAAGGGTTCAATTAAGACTGGGCAATTCAAAAGGGGAATTGATTTTTCAGAAATGCAGTAGCTTAAAGATAGCAGTAGGATTCAGAAGTACATAACGATTAAAAGTCTCCGGTAAAATACATGGATGAAAAATCGTTAAAGCATGGTTTTTGAAATAATCAAGTGATTCCAAAGAAGAGTGACTAAAAATACAGTATCTTAACGTAGAGTAGGAGTCCGCAGTTTAAAGAGAATTGTAGTAAAAGGAGTAGGTATATTATTCTAGAAAAATACATTAGCTTTTAAAAAAATACAGAGCAAAGATTCAAAGTAGCATGATTTTGTGAAGAGTGAGGTAACTTTGAAACCCAGTAATTTAAAAACATAATGGAACAGGAACCAAATAAAGTTTCGATAAAGAGAAAATAAATGCATGATTCCCAGAATCAGTATTTTGAAAACAGTAGAGTCTTTAGAGTAAAGTGTAATGAACTGCAAAGAGGTAAAGAACGGGAGTGAAAAGCAGTAAGGTTTGAGATTTTCAAAAGGAACTGATTGATTCTAATACCAGCAAGCAAACACAATTGGTTTGATTTTAATACATGTTAGGCCTAAAGTTTTCCTAGGCGTCGTATACATTGCCTAATTATTATGAAGGGTGAACATACATATTTTGATTCTAATTTTAAGAGGGATACATTTACAGAAACGTTTCAAACAGTTAACCATGTTTTAGCGAGATTAAATTAACATGCTGATTAGGTGTTTCAATGACTGCAACTCGAACAAGTATGAAGCCCTAAATAACAGGATATCTAATGCACATAGGAATACCCAAAACATGGTTTCTAAATGCTAATGATTATGAGGATGCAGTAATAGCCTTTTAACAGTCTTATTACTTGTTATAGGTTTGAATTATGATCATGGTTTGCATGATGAGTATAATAGAAATGCTGAAAGTAAACAACCTAAAGCAGGATTTCTGATGCATGAGGTGCATTTCCTAAACATGTTATCTATTGCACATGTAAGTAAATAAAACACTATAAGCATGTTTTCTACCCATCACTAGACTAAGCATGCATAGTCCCCTCCCATATTTACTATCCAGCCCCAATTATTTGTTTACAAATTATTACAAACCAAGGATAAATGAATTACAATAATTGCAAAAAGGAAAATAAGAAGCTATTTTATAGAGAGCCTTCAAACATGCCTAACCTTCCAGCCTCACCCATGTTGAGTCTCATAGCCTTACACGGCATGGGGCGGCAAAGCTCCCAAAGGTCCTTATAAAGGGCCCCGTCCAATACCAGCACCCAGCAGTTTACAAAAATTGAGATTGGTGCAGTGTAGAGTTACCAACCTCAATGTATCAAAGTTCAGAGGGAACTCATGGTTCCCTAAGCAATGCTTACATTGAGGAGGTGGAACCTAAGTTTCTAGGAGTTGTGAAAGTGCACAAAGAAGTAGTTAAAGAGTATTGAGTTTGAAAGGAGTAATTGACAACAGTTTTTCAAAAGATGATTTCAGAAAGTGATGGAAGATTTTGTAAAACAATTTTGTAAAAAGAAGAGACAATACAACTGCAGTTAACAAGTAAAAGGATTCAGAAAAGGAAAACCATAAGTAGGAATAGGGGGCAAATAATTCACAGAATAACAACAGAATAAGGTCACAGATTCACCTAGTGACCACATAGTTGCCACAAAGCCACACAGATTCATAGAATCACATAATTAGGTAAGGAATCAGAGTTGTACAACATTTAGACATCATGTAGAGGAGGGCAGGTTCATAACATAGGAAGCTAGGCAATGGTCATGTTGAGAAGAGAAACATCATACCACAAACAAGGGAAGCATACTAGTTACACAAGTTTCACATAGAGTCACAAACATCACAGATTAATTGAGTCACAATTGTACAGTATTCATGTGTTATGAGAAGAAGACACTGATCTTGTAGCATGCTACGGTAAATATAGAACAAGAACAGACAAGAGGCATCAGTCATATTGACATATAGACAAACAGACTTGCTGACTCCACAGGGGTCGAACAAAGCTGCAGCAAATCATACAAGATAAAAACAGGAGGCATTTCATGCCAAATGAGAAAGGGGAAATCACAGAAGCAACAGGGAACATATTATACTAAGAGAAGAGGCAATGCAGTAGGAACATACTGATTACCAAAGGCTTGAACGGCCATAGAGAATCACATGAGAAAAATAGGATAGCAAAAGAAAAAGCCATAACATAGAGTCATGTTAATTGCAGGGTAGGAAATAGAACCATAGGATAAAGCACAAAAGAAACAATAAGTAGATAAGCAAGAACTGAAACATTGTATAGAGTATTATAATTAAATCAGAAACATACTAGTTGAGTAGTAGGAATAGCAAATGCAAGAAATAGCACAGCAATATCAGTGTGCAGGATAAAGAGCAACAGAAGACAGTATACAGCAGAATGAGAGAAAGAGAGCAACAACAAGGCACAAGAACAATAAGGGACTACTCAGCCTTAGCTTTAAGTTGACTGAGTAGTCAATAACTGATGCAAAGAGCAAGTAGATATGAAAGCACAGAAGAGTTTGGAGCAGTATTGCTCAGTGCTTAATGTGAGAATTTCAGTGTGAAAACTCAGTGTATTGTATTTCAGTGTGAGTGTCAGTGTGTTTTTTCAATGTGAAACTCAGTGTGAGTGTCTGAATTTTTCGTGTCTTTGCAAAGAGAGAAGACAATTCTTTATATCGTTTTGAAAATCGAATAGCACATAGCAAATTATGGTAATAGTAATCAACCAATATCAATTAAAGATAACAGTACTCCTTTAATTAAGGATTCTAATTCAAACGACATTAACAAGGTGAAATAAGGCAAAGAAATAAGCCCAATAGGACAGATTCTCCCAAAAATAGAACAAGGAAGTCATATAGTGCACAAATAGAGCCATATACATAGTGAGTTATTTAAGGCATGTTGTAGTAATATCAAATTAAGGAATAAAATAGGGTATCAACTTAAAAATAAATTAAAAAGACTTGAAATCACAGGGAATCCAAAAAAGTAAAAGAAAGCATCAAATAATCATGGCAGGATTTCAGAAATTGGTACAATATCATAAAAGGAAAATACTCAATTGTGTATTTAAGGAAAATATCCCATAAATATAACAGGAATTCAGAAATTGGTATAGCACAGTAAAAGGAAAGTGCACAATGGTGTTAATTAAGGAAACTATTACGAAAAATCAGCATAATATCAGCAAGTAAAACAATCAGTGAGTTGCGTGGTTGAATCAATAAGTATTTAAGCGACAATATTGTTCAATATAGGAGATGTTCATAGAACAGCAGGAGAATCAGAAGTTATAGCACTGAATCGAACAAGTACACATGACAAAATCGACCTAGGGTATTAGGGTTTCGTCAATAGCAATTCGAACAACAATAACTCATGAAATAGTCACTTAAACATGATACAGGTAACTAAAAACCAATAAGAAATCCTTTTGAAGACGGGTTTAAGAACCCTAATGTTGAAATCATTAAAAGAAAAAGTTTTTCCGGGGAAAACCGTGAAAAATATCACAATAATTTAAGAAGATAAGAAGACATTAAAGGAAAATCAAAACGTAAAAGAGGGCAAGTCCTCAGAGACGGCGTTGATGAGGCCGGAAAGCATGAAAACTTACTCAGATAGTCGATTTGGCCAGAAAGTGGCAAGAGGCTCAACGGAGGCAAGCAGACTGCTCCCAGGCCCGTCTTGAAGTACTCAGGTTGTTGTCGAGCGAGTGAGAGGTGAATAGGTGACCACGAGGTGGTGAGGAACCATGGATGCCGGTGAGAGA
>MDKH01119733.1:0-19258 GCA_005239495.1 Nicotiana undulata | reverse complement strand
TTCATTTCTTTGCTGGTTGTTATCGTCATTATTGTTGACGTTGTTGTTGTTGGAATTCGACGTGATTTTAAGGATATCGATTGGTAGCGAAAACGATGATTATCAGTTTCCCGGTAACAGAACCAATTTGTTTAACCAAAGAATAAGATCCTTTGACTAAAGCTTAATTTAGGATAAACTTGGGTTACTGATAATCAAATTAGTAAAATAAAGAATAAAGTAGCAATAATTTTGAGAGCAATATGCAAGGAATAAAATAGCTTAGTATCCGAGAATTCAGATGTCCTTGTTTGTTACATTTTTATCCCTTTTATAGGGATATTCTCCTAGTACAACGTTTGGATTTCTGCCATGATAGCCTATTTAATGACTAATCATTACATTAATGAGGCGTTACAATGGTGAATCGTAACTGTTATTTTAGGAGTTACGTAACGTACAAGACATTGATTGCTGATATTTGAATCTGCCCATTATTGCGTCCGGATTCGTTGTGACCGTGTCTCTTCTTCTTTGATGATCTTTCCGCAACTAATTCTTTGTATTGAGCGTACCTCTTTTATCCCGTGTCTCTTTGTATTCCCACATCCACGTGTGATGTTTTATTTGGTCCACCTGGCTGGCTGAGTCATCCAGAATTTGTACACGTATGAGGCTATTTTTTTTACCAATACAGAAATGCCACCCTTATACTCACATAATATCAACAGTGGAATGCCACCCTTATCCGCCGCATAACAGTAACCCAAATCACACAACAGTTTACACGGATGTTACCACGACAATACAAAACAACAATTCATATTATAAATTGCCCATAGGACACAACCAATTTCAAAGATACAACAAAATTAATTAATTTCACAGCAAATAGCCCAAGGCTCCACATAGAGTACATAAAACCTCGATAACAACAACAAAGATGGAAAATTAACTCAGCATAAGACGACACCTTCTTTAATCCAAATTTTTGATAAATATATTAATAAAAATTAAACTTACTTAAATATTTGTAGATGGAAATTTCATAATATAATTATTTCCAAGAAATATCGAATCCACAAACTCACGGAATTCACATAAAAATCCAAATGAAAATTTATACCAAATTATCATATAAATACAAACTCGACAAACAAGGAATGAGGCATGACAAATCGATGATTTATTGAGTTCCAATAATTTATTTCACTTTAATACGTAAGGGTGTCTATGAATTTAGTCGACATAATTTGCACATATAAATCAACTCACGTACTCGTCACCTCGCGCACATGATTTTCATTCAAACAATTTTCACATAAGACTCAATGCCTAAGGGGTGATTCTCCCACTCAAGGTTAGGCAAGATACTTACCTTAGCAGCGTAAAATCCTACTCCGGGATGCCCTCGTCTCTAGACTCGGTCTTTAAAATATCAGAATCTAACCGTAATCAGAATAATACTATCAGCATCGGTTAAAGAATCGAATTCCAACAGAAAAACTACATAAATATGCTAAAAATCCAAAATCGGCAAAAACCCGGCCCCCAAGCCCGCGTCTCAAAATCAATCAACAATGGTAGAATCAAAACCCCCGTCCTCTCCTGAGTCTAACCATATAAAATTCATCAAAATCGGACTCCGTTTGGTCCCTCAAATCCTCACTAAAACTCTCCAAAACTCAAGCCCTAACTCCCTCAATTTCACCCTAAAACCTTACTAATTTCGTGGCTAATCAGTGGAAAAAATCATAAATGCGTGTAATTAAACCCAAATACTTACCTCAGTCCATACGGTGACAATCGCCTCCAAAATCGCCCAAATACGAGCTCCCCAACTCAAAATATGACCGAATGAACAAACCCTTATTTTATATATATTTATCTGCGAGCTATTCTGCCTCGTTTCTCATGCCAAACGATCTCGAAACTCGCTTTTTATGCATCAATAGATTCCTTATGACATTCTAGTCAAGTTAGGCTTTTGAATCACTCAATTTGACCTTATAATGAAGGAGATATGTTGGTTTCAATATTTGCAAATAGTGCAGATTTTTAAATACGCCGTCAGTGGGAATTCCGTAATTAATGTAAATAATCTTGCAACCTAATTCTTAGTAAAATGACCATAAAATCCTCATACGATGTCCAAATTCGACGATTCTTTTTGCTACGGGTCCATAATTACGATACAGATCTAATGCTTCAATAAAAAAAATCGGAGCTCATCTGTTCAATATGATGCCATTTATGCTTGAAGAAACGGCGCCGAAACATATCAAATCAACTCGTAATGAACTCAAATTTTGCACACAAGTACTAATACATCATACAGATCTACTTGTGCCCCCAAACTATCGAGCGAAGTGCAAATTCTCAAAACGACTGGTCGAGTCGTTACATTCTCCCCCACTTAAACTTTCACAGCCCAAAAAAACCACTAACCATGATGGCACCTAACTTGACCCACTAGGTAAGACAATTAATAAAAGAAACACCCAAATAAACTTATCGAAAATTAAATAAGGATTTATCGGAACTTTTATAAATTTACCCAAGATGTGGTAGTACGAATCACGAGCTTCTAATACTTAGAATATACAAAGCTGGTATGAATAAAAACACGTTCTATTTGAAAACTACATGAACAAATTAATAATATCTAAAACTACTAAGGACAAGTGGCAACTTCTATAAAGAATACACGAACATCTTCAGGGTCAGGCCCCAACTTCTTCAGCAGCTCCGCTCCAATAGTCTGCACAGAGTGTGCAGAAGTGCAGTATCAGTACAACCGACCCCATGTACTTGTACGTATCTTGACTAACCCCGTCGAAGTAGTGACGATATTTTTAGTTAAAAGATACTCATTAATAAACACTATAATGTAAATTATCACTAGAACTGAAAGACAGAATAATAGAATAGAGTACACCATGCGACCGCAACAGGAAATAAACGAGTATCATAAAGAATCACAATTTAATAGTTTCCAACATCTCAACCGACCCTTTTCTTAAAATAAAATCCCATGAACCACAACAATCACCTCATATACTTTCATAGTGTGATAAAGTACTCAAGACATCCGTTCTAACGGCACGACAACACCCATCGTGCATTTATCTCATCCTCACCATATATGCGTAAAACAGTACCAACCAAATGATAGAAATATCGACAATAGAAATGACAAGGAAGAGAATATTCAAGCAGTAATAATAAACGAGAATGTACAAAAGAACATCAGTAACAGACTAAGCAGAGAGCACTGAGGTAATGTGTAATGACCCGACTGGTCGTTTTGTGTTTTAGGATCCCGTGCCCTTAAATGAGACTTCCCGTAGTTGCTTTTATTGATTTATAACTTGCGGGGATGGTTGGTTCGAGATTTGGAGGATTTTGGGATGGTATAGGAACACTTAGTTCCTTAAGGTTGGCCTTAAAGGCCAAGTTTGACTTTGGTCAACATTTTTAGTAAACGACCTCGGAATCGAGATTTGAAGGTTCGGGTAGGTTGTATGATGATTTCGAACTTGGGCGTGTGTTCGGAACGTGTTTTTGATGACCCGGGAGCGTTTCAGCGTCAAATAGTGAAATATGATTCCTTAAGTTCAAAAATTGAGGTTTGGAATGTGTTTTTTTGTTATCGAGGACCGAACAGAATTTCAAGATCGGGAATAGTTCAGTTATGTCATTTATGACTTGCTCGCAAAATTTGGTGTCATTCCGAGTAGTATAGCTATGTTTCGGCGTGTTGAAAGCGAATTCAAGAACTTAGAGTTCTTAAGTTGAATTCAATTGGTTTTGGGGTATGATTTCTAGATTTAGTGTTGTTTCGGACGTTCTGAAGGCTCAAGTGAGTCCGTATTATGATTTAGGACTTTTTGGTATACTTGGACAGGGCCTCGGGTGGGCCCGGATGCCATTCGGACACCACACGAGGCAAACCAAGCTCTAAAAGAGCTGCTGGTGCAACCGCACCTGCAAAGGATCAGTCGCAGGTGCGGTCCTAGCCTCGCAGGTGCGGCCTTAGAAGGGCTTCCCATTTTCCGCAGGTGTGAGCCATTTCCCGTAGAAACGGAGCCGCAGGTGCGACCCCTGGCCTCCTTCTCCTTTTCCGCAGGTGCGAGCCTTGGCTCGCAGATGCGAGACCGCAGGTGCGGTCCTCGAACCGCAGGTGCAAAAACCCTGAAGGCAGTGAGGTTATTTTAAATACGTGACTTAGTCATTTTTGAACCATTTTTCCTCGTCTTGGACGATTTGGAGAGCTTGCAAAGGAGAGATTCGACCTAGAAATTGTAAGGTAAGTAATTCCTACTATAAAGTGAGTTTAATACTTGAATTTGTGGGTAGATTAACACACAAAATTAGTAGAAATCCTGGGTTTAGAGTAAAACCTAGGGTTTTGATAAAAATGAGAATTTACCAAGGAATTTGTGATGGAATCATGCAAAAACTGTATAATGTTGATCCTTAGGTTATGAGTGATTATTTTCCTTGAAAATTTCCGGAATTCGAACATGTGGGCCCAGGGGTGTATTTTGGGATTTTGCAAATTATGTTGAAATAACCATTTAAATAGGAGAATTGTGGACTTTTGAACATAGATTGGTTTATTTATGTGATGTTTGGCTAGTTTCGAGTCCTTGTGCGACGAATTCAGAGTTTCGGGCGCATTCTTGACCCGGAAAGTAGACTTGAAACGAGGTAAGTCTCCTTTCTAACCTTGTAAGAGGGAATTGTCCCCGTAGGTGAATTAACGAATTATATGTTATTATTTTTTGGGGGCTACGCAAGCACGAAGTGACAAGAGTCCGTGCGTAGCTACTGTTATGTTATGTCAGGGGAGTTTAGGATTCACAAGCATGATCTATGTGCCGTATTTGTAATCTTAATGATAATTTAAGTTTCCTAATATCATCGACTTATTACATTTTTCCCTTTAAATTATTGGTCCTCTTCTATAAGAATATGCTCTACTAAATTCCTGATTTCCTGTTGAATGTGTGTATATATACCGGTACCCATGTCACACGTATGATTCGCGAGCGGGGTAGCTCTACTATTATGTTGACTGCGCCGCATGTACGATTCGCGAGAGGAGTAATAGATGCATCTATGGTTTGAGTTTTTCGACCCTTCGACAGTGCACATTTATTATTTCGTGGTATCGGCCGTACGTTCACGGCATGTTATGTGTTTGTTAACTGTTTGGTGTTTCTGTGGTTATTTATCTGCTGAATATCCTGAAAAATGAAATTAGTAATCTGTACGATAGAGGAATTGTCACATAAAGGTAATTGTAAGGGAAATTTGATGTTCCTGTCTTTAGCACTAATTTATAAATGCCATTTTTTTTAGTCTTATATTTAAAACATATTATTTTGGCCCTAGTAAGTGTCACGTCGACCTCTCGTCACTACTTCTTCGAGATTAGGCGGGATGCTTACTGGGTACATATTATTTATGTACTCATGCTACACTCTGTACTTAATTGTATAGGTTCTGAGGCAGGTGCATCTGGGTATCAGTCTGGAGCTCGTCCCTGACTTATACTTGGTTCAGACTTCACGGTGAGCTGCTTCTCTTGACGGCCTTCGGCAGCACCATGGAGCCTTTCTTTACTATTCCTGTATAAACCTTTTCAGACAGTAGGACAATCTTTTATTTCTTTTGATTTTACTCTACTAGAATGCCTGTAGACTTGTGACACTACTTCCTGGTGCACACGCTGGTAGACTATTCTTTTGGAATGTAATTATTAGATCATGACTTCTTTTGGTCATCTCAGCTTAAAGGATTGTCTAAGTTATTCGTTATTATTAAATGTCTTAAATTGAATTAAGTAAAAGTTGGAAATGTTTTGGAAAAATAAAATGAAACTCACTAGTAGATTAAATGTTGGCTTGCCTGACAACGGTGTTGGGCGCCATCGCAACCTGGGTTAGGATTTGGGTCGTGACATAATGACCACAATTAAAAAAAGGGTTATAATTTCCATTAACTAGCATGATGGAGGCCTAAGTACAAACATAGCAAACTAGAAGGAAACACATGATCTTCACAAGTTAACAAGTAAGTACATGAAGGACTAGCATGGAGGAAGACTTACGCTAAGGTACAACAGAATAGATACAAATGAGTATAATTATAAAAGCAGGAAATAGGCATGGCATATGGAAGTTAAGCAAGAAAAAGGTATGGACAACACAACAACAATTGAGATAGAGGTCAAGTATGGGACAATAACAACATGTCACGCAAAATATGTAATGGCGAAAATGACAACTCAAGGTAAAGGCTGAAATGTTTACACGGAAAATAGATATCACATCATAATGCATGTCCCTTATCCTCACCTGCACGGAAACACCCTTCGTGCCATGACCTCACAATATTAAAAGCATAACAATATAAATGGAATGGCAGGTCATCACACTTCGTGCTTTTACTCTCAATAATATGGCACGGCATCACCCTTCGTGCTTTTACTCTCAATAATATGGCACGGCATCACCCTTCGTGCTTTTACTCTCAATAATATGGCACGACATCACCCTGCATGCTTTACGCTCTTCCTCACATGATAATGAATACAACAAATTGCACAACATCACCCTTTGCGGTTTACACTCTTCCTCACATGATAATGAATATAAACAATGGCACGACATCACCCTTCGTGCTTTACACTCTTCCTCACATGATAATGAATATAAATAATGACACGACATCACCCTTTGTGCTTTACACTCTTCCTCACATGATAATGAATATAAACAATGGCACGACATCACCCTTCGTGCTTTACACTCTTCCTCACATGATAATGAATATAAACAATGGCACGACATCACCCTTCGTGCTTTACACTCTTCCTCACATGATAATGAATATAAACAATGGCACCGCATCACCCTTCGTGCTTTACACTCTTCCTCACATGATAATGAATATAAATAATGGCACGGCATCACCCATCATGCTTTACACTCTTCCTCACCAAGCATATAAATATCAATAAAATGGCAAGGCAGGAAGTATATATATAATATCGAGGAGAGTGTTCTACGAATATTCCAAACAAAGTTCTCAATCGCTGCTTTACAAGCCAACAATGTTTCAATGAACCCTCAAGGGCCATATAATTCACGTACTTCCACAAATCTCACAATCTATTAGCAACACAAGTATAAAATCCAGCATTTAAAAAAAATATCGATCGTAGAAATGTAGTAGTGATCACGCATAGCGATGACCAAACTAGACACATCAGTGTATTCCCCAGAATTCTATCAATTTTGATAAAGTTATCTTATGCTAGGTCTTTGTTTCTAACATTTATGCTACGATCTAAATATCTGTAAATCAATCGAAGAAAAAAAATTACGTAATTCTACAAAACACAATTACAACGTCATCCACCCTCGAGCATGATAAACCCCAACACATACATATATGCTCGTCACCTCATCTATGTATCACCCCCGCATGTAAAAAATAATGAGAAATAGGAAGAAAAATTTCCTCAACAAAGTTAGGCAAAACACTTACCTCGAACAAGTCAATTACAATACCGAGCAAGCCAAGCGATGCTCCAAAAATGTCATCACGCACGTAGTGGCCTCCGAACGTCTCAAAACTAGCCAAAAGAAACTCAAATACATCAAATAAAGTCCAAGGAAACAATTCCAAATGATAAAGATCGAACCCTAAATCAAATCCCAAATCCGGCCAAAAATCACACCTGGGCCCATGCCTCGGAACACGATAAAACTCAAAAAATCTGACAACCCATTCAATTACGAGTACAACCATACTAGTTTCACTCAATTTCCACTCCAAATCGATGTTCAAAAGTCAAAAATTCATATTATGAAACTTTAGGCAAAACCCCCCAAATTTCACTTTGAAATCATCAATCAAATCCCAAAAACGAAGATGGATTCATGAAATATAACCAACCGAGTAGAGAACATTACCCTAATCCATATGGTGAAAATCGCCTCCAAAATCGCCCAAATCCGAGCTTCCCAACTCAAAATATGACCGAATGAACAAACTCTTCTTTTATATATTTTTCTGTCAGCTATTGTGCCTCGTTTCTCATGCCAAACGATCCCGAAACTCTCTTTTTATGCCTCCAATGGATTCCTTGTGAAATTTTTGTCAAGTTAGGCTTTTTAATCACTCAATTTGACCTTATAATGAAGGAGATATGTTGGTTTCAATATTGGCAAATAGTGCACATTTTTAAATAGGAATTCAGTGGCAATTTCGTAATTAATCTGGAAAAAAATCTGGCAACCGAACTTTTAGTAAAATGACCATAAATTCTTCATACAATGTTCAAATTCGATGATTTTTTTTTGCTATGAATCCGTAATTACGATATGGATCTAATGCTTCAATCAAACCAGAAATTGAAGCTCGTTTTCTTAATGTGGTACCATTTATGCTTGAAGAAACGATGTCGAAACATAAGAACAACAAGCGCAACCCAATCCAAACCTATTTGAAACCCACCCGCGCCCCTCGATATCACGTCCAAACATACCAATAAGTCCCATAACATAATACGGAGGTACTCGAGCCCTCAAAATATCGAGCGAAGTGCAGATACTCAAAACGGCCTATTGGGTCGTCACATCCTCCACCACTTAAACACACGTTCGTCCTCGAACGTGCCAGGAGTCTTTCCAAAGCTACCAAATCATGATGTAATACTAAGCATAAACCCGGGGGTGATCCCACGTTACCCTGATCAAAATAAGCCTTCCAACACAACATACCTAGAGATCCTTATTTCGACCTTGGTCCTTAAACCTTAGAACTCAATCTCTATCATCCATAATTCATTGCAAGACCCGAATCCCACAACCACATACTGTATAAGTCTGAACAAGCTGTATAAAGTCACAACCATAACACAATATGTAATCACATGATATACCCCATTACTTTGACACTCACAGTAGGAAATGCGACCATCATTACTGCCCAAAACAAATCCGGCGCTGGTAGCAAACCTCATACCGATTAGAACCTCGTTCAAAACCTTCATACCCTACCGATAATGAAAGAAACATGCATAACCGCTTAACCACTCATTTGATCAATAAGCCAAGATACTCACTCGCCCGACCAAGGCCATTGTCCACATCCTCAACAAAATATAGTGTTATTCTTCCAAACATTCCTCATCCAAATACTATAGCGCAAATCTCAGGTCTAGAAACCTCATCTCAGCCAATACGAGCAGTCGCACCGAAAAGCATCAACAATAAACATATGGAGCCATACACAACCCGGTTCCGTACACTACCAAGTAATAATTCAGATATGACAGATAATGATAAGATAACTAAATAAGAAAACTACTAAGCAAGTTAAGCAGGCAGGGAAGTTTTAGCATTTTACTATGAACTATTCTCAACAAGGTGAAAGCAAAATACATGAAATAGAAATAAGGAGCCACATTTCATCACTGTACCGTTGCAGCGTGCAACCCGATCCCATCATATCAATCCATATAGGGTACCCTTCGAACCATAATACTCGGGCTCACTGATCACATGTGCGTCAACATCAAGCACAACAGAGTGTACAAAATATAATTGTGGGAAAAATCATTAGGAACAAACAATACTGAGAAAGTCAAGCACAACTATGGTGCAATAAGCAAATCAACATCACAAAGACCACCTCGCCCATAGTGCCATGAGGCCTAAACTGAATCACAATATGCGTGCGAAGAATCATGTAACCCTTACAACCCGTCATAGCATAAGAGAGAAACAAACGACATAAACCAAGGCATAAATAACATCCACTCCACCCGATGATATACATGTGGCATCAACTACGCAAGAGCAAGCAAATCCAACCTGATACAGAATATACACCCTCATTGGGCTCAAAATAATCCCCGAACCAAATCCCTATCATCCTCAAACAAGTAATAAACCTTCCAAAAGTCTATAGCAACCTTTCCATAACACCTACCATTAATCATCCAATATTCTACACTCCTTCACAACTCGCAATCAAGGAATAGTCCGCCAACAAGAACATTCAGTATTTGAGCCTCACGAATACCAGAATTTTCATACCCAATCTCAACACCGCTTCTCAAATAGCTGGCACGTAATTCATACTCTATCATTTCACGGAGAAACACCCATAAGTCGAAACACAATGTGCTTGCCAACAGGCGAACTCTACTTCGATGGGAATCCCATAGTGCCAACAAGATTTCAAACACCCGAAATTGTCCGAGACATCAAGAACTCGCATATTTCCCTCTAAAACTAAACAACAACCTTGTACATGCAACCTTTCAACCCCACACGGCGAATCGCCTCTAACATGCTAACTCGCAACACTACGAAAGTTTTATAGTCAACTCTGAACCATAAGCAAATTGAACACCTCATCACCCGAGAATCTTTCATTTAACTAAATCTAGGAGAACACCACCACATGCAATGTAGCTTTTATACCTGTAGAAAAAATCAACTCCGACCGTGTTCATAACTATGATAAATTCTACGGAACTCAGTAATACATAATCGAGTAATCAGAACCAATTGCCTCTAACTCAATCAAGTCACGCAGACTGCCAACCCGAAAGTAACTCAATGCGATATGACGGCCTTGAGGGAGCTTCTTGGGAAACCAAAGCCATTTCTTGCATCACTCCAACATTGACATGTAGACCTTCCTTGACAAGGAAATGTCGTAGATCCGATTACCATTCGCTACCGTTTTCAAGCCCACCCGCAAACAAATTCAAAAATCCTTAAAGGCTACATAAGACCCCGAACTCTCCAGAACCTTCTCGATAACTACTCATCTTACTCAAATCTCCAATACACAACTAATACGCATCGAGCAACCCGTGCTTCACCAACATATGACCATCCAAAGAAATAACCAAGCAATATCTCGGTCGGAAACTGATACAGTCCATGACCCTACAATCCGATCGTCATTAGAAGACTCCACCACTTAGCTAGAAGCCATAGATCACCTCATCAGCACCCGTAAGTACCATATCTTCAAAGCATGCCCCGATCCCGCACGACTATTTAGTTGAATACTTCAAAAACTCATGCAATACTGGTCATAAAATGCCCCGAAGACTCAGCCACGCGCTTACCCATCATTGCAATAGTCACACAACTTCCCCAAATGCTCTGAAATGATCACATATGCACTCCACCGAATGGAAACCTCACACGAGACACATGATCCAAACTCATCATGCAGGAGATAGCCCACCGGTTATACTCAAATCGACACCTTTCCAAGAACCTACCTTAGTCACAATAGCCAGGCCACCAGCCAATCTTCCCAAATCTGTGCTTACCAACCAAACATATGAACCCGCCTCATACCACAAATGAACGACTAGAAGATTTAACACGGCATCTGCTTCTAAGGCTAGAAAACATATCATAATCTATCTGCAGCATCACTTATTGTCGGCACATAACGTATACTGACTGCACAACACCATATATGAGCGATTGGGAGGAGTTAAAGTCGTAGATTTCAAGATGAAACAAGGTCGCACGATAAGGAAAGAAGAAAGGGAATTCTTTTTCCGAAATGCCTTGTAGCCTCCCGAAGATAGGTATGGACATCATCATACCGATCCGCAGGGCTCAACTAGACACTTTCTCATGACTCGTAGAACCTACGAACCAAGTGCTCTGATACCGCCTTGTCACGGCCCAAAAAAAACCATTAGTCATGATTGCACCTAACTTGACCCACTAGGTAAGCCAATTAATAAAAGAAACACCCAAATAAACTTATCAAAAATTAAATTAGGATTTATCAGAACTTTTACAAATTTACCCAAGATCTGGTAGTACGAATCACGAGCTTCTAATACTTAGAATATACAAAGCTGGTATGAATAAATACACGTTCTGTTTGAAAACCACATGAACAGATTAATAATCTCTAAAACTACCAAGGACAAGTGGCAGCTTCTATACAGAATACACGAACATCTTCAGGGTCAGACCCCAACTTCTTCAGCAGCTCCGCTCCAATAGTCTGCACAGAGTGTGCAGAAGTGCAGTATCAGTACAACCGACCCCATGTACTAGTAAGTATCTTGACTAACCCCGTCGAAGTAGTGACGATATTTTTATTTAAAAGATACTCATTAATAAACATTATAATGTAAACTAGCACTAGAACCAAAAGACATAATAATAGAATAGAGTACACCATGCGACCGAAACAGGAAATAAACGAGTATCAGAAAGAATCACAATTTAACAGTTTCCAACATCTCAACCGGCCCTTTCCTTAAAACAAAAGCTCATGAACCACAACAATCACCTCATATACTTTCATAGTGTGATAAAGTACTCAAGATATCAAGTCTAACGACACGGCAACTTCATCGTGCATTTATCTCATCCTCACCATATATGCGTAAAAAAGTACCAACCAAATGATAGAAATACTGACAATACAAATGACAAGGAAGGGAATATGCAAGCAGTAATAATAAACGAGAATGTGCAAAAGAACATCAGTAACAGACTAAGCAGAGAGCACTGAGGTAATGACCACAATTATAAAAAAGGGTTATAATTTCTATTAACTAGCATGATGGAGGCCAAAGTACAAATATACCAAACTAGAAGGAAACACATGATCTTCACAAGTTAACAAGTAAGTACATGAATGACTAGAATGGAGGAAGACTTACGCTAAGGTGCAACAGAATAGATACAACATGAGTATAATTATAAAAGCAGGAAATAGGCATGGCATATGCAAGTTAATCAATAAAAAGGTATGGACAACACAACAACAATTGCGATAGAGGTCAAGTACGGGACAATAACAACATGTCACACAAAATATGTAATGGAGACAATGACAACTCAAGGTAAACGCGGAAATGTATACACGAAAAACAGATATCACATCATAATGTATGTCCCTCATCCTCACTTGCACGGAAACACCCTTCATGCCATGACCTCACATGTCACGACCCCAAATCCTAATAGGTCGTGATGGCGCATATCGTGGAACTAGGCTAGCCAACCATCACATAATTACACATTTATTTAAATAAAGTTCTCAAATATCATTAATAACCAGCATAATAAGTATAAAATTTCTCTAAGTCTTTAACCAACATAATAAAATCTAACTGTCTAAAATCTCTCCCTAGAACTGGAGTCAACTGATCACGAGCATCTAAGAATAAGACTAATACATCTAATGTAATAAAATAATGTCTCATAAAAAATACTAAATACTAACGAAGGAAGGGAAATGGAGGAGTTGTGGATGCTGGTCAGCTACCTCGAAATCCCAAAGCTAATGCCGAACGGACGCAAGTGACTACTGCTCAGAACCAATACCTGGATCTGCACATAGAGGTGCAAGGAGTAATGATGAGTACACCAAATTAGTAGTAATAAAAATAAATCACAGTCTGAAGAATAAGAAACACACAGCAACGAATACACCAATCCACAAAACAGTAAAATGCCAAGTCTCAATAAAGTGTACATAAGTTCGAAAACCAGTTTCCGTAAAAATTCTTTGAAACAAGTATAATTTCAAATATTTCTCAGTAAGACTCCCAAAAATATCAGTTTGAAAGATGAAACGAATCATAATCAAAACTCAGTAAAATATCATCATAAAACTGCCCCTCGGGCATAATCATCACTCAAAAATATTCCCTCAACACCTCAACATCACTCAGTAACAGTCACTCAGCACCTCACAGTCACTCATACCTCCAAATCACTCGTCACTCGGCACTCGGTACTCGCACTCAGTAGGTACCTGCGCTCACTGGGGGTGTACAGACTCCGGAGGGGCTCCTACAGCCCAAGCGCTATAAACAAGCCAAATCATGGCATCAATCACTCTCAGGCACTCGGCCTCTCTCATATCATAACATCCTCACAATATTGGCTCTCAACCTCACTCAGTCAGACACTCTCAACATGACACTCGGGCCATAAATAAACGGGGTTCTCGACCCAAAATAGTACTTCACTTCAAGAAATAGTAATATCATCAAATAGGAGTGTCAACAATTTCACAAGAAAGACTGAATGTAAAATCATAGTTTCAAAATAGTGAGGATATCAGAATAGCCCCCAAGGGGTTAAAACAGATCGGCACTAGGCCCCAAACATGTCTTACAGATCAAATATATCAAAACATAGTAATATTATTTAACATATGCTTTAAAAGCAGTTTCGCAACTCAATAGTTCCCTCAAAAGGAACATATTTCCAAATTTCCAATTCGTGCGCGCCCCATACTCATCGTCCAGTGTGTGCGTCACTCCAAAACTGTGAAAGGATGTAAAGTCCAGGGTTTCATACCCTCAGGACAGGATTTAATGACATTACTTACCTCAAACTAGCCTGAAAAGCTATTCCACAACACGTTTGTCTCTCGAATCAACTTCTGAGTGCTCCAAATCTATCAAGTTCAGATTTTTTACATCAAATTATGCTAAGGGAATGAATTCCAGTTGAAAAATATCAATTTTAAGCACAAAATATGAAATTAGCCAAAACCCGACCCCCGGGCTCGCATCTCGGAACTCGACAAACTTTATACCAAAACGATCTTCATTATCTCACGAGTCCGTACATAGAAAGAACTTTGAAATCGGAGTCCAAATGACCCTTCAAATCACCCCTAAAAGGTCTCTTAAACTCAAGCCTTAATTTCCCTATTTTTCACTGATTTTCCCCAATTAAACACTTTTCCAACTATAAAGCTACTTTTAGAGACTAAGTGTCTCAATTCTCACTACAATCGTTCTGAACCCGAGCCAACTGACTCTAACACATCATAAACAGTATAACCAACCTGACAAGGCAGAAACAATAATAATAATGCATGTTCTACGTAACGACCGACCGGGTCGTTACATTCTCCCCCTCTTAAACAAACGTTCGTCCTCGAACGGGTCTAGAAACATACTTGGAGTCTCAAACAAGTGAGGATATCTGCTCTGCATCTCCCGCTCGATCTCCCAACTAGCCTCCTCCACTGGCTGACCTCTCCATTGTACCTTCACTGAAGTTATATCCTTAGACCTCAACTTTCTGACCTGACGATCCAAAATGGACACTGGTTCTACCTCATATGACATATCACCCTCGAGTTGAACAATGTTGAAGTCCAAAACATGAGACGGGTCACCAACATACTTCCGGAGCATCGACACATGTAATACCAGATGAACACTCGACAAGCTGGGTGGTAAGGCAAGTCTATAAGCCACCTCTCCAATATTCTGAAGCACCTCAAATGGACCAATAAACCGGGGACTCAACTTCACCTTCTCCAACGCATCCTGAATCAAATATGTTCCCAATAGCCTAGCCTCACCGGGTTCGAACCAACCAACCAGAGGTGTACACCTTCTACCATATAAAGCCTCATATGGGGCCATCTAAATATTGTACTGGTAGTTATTATTATATGCAAACTCCGCGAGTGGCAGAAATTGGTCCCATGAACCCCCAAAATCAATCACACAGGCACGCAACATGTCCTCTAAAATCTGAATAGTCCGCTCCGACTGCCCGTTGGTCTGAGGATGAAATGCAGTGCTCAACTCTACCTGAGTACCCATATAGCACGACCTCCAAAACTGAGATGTGAATTGAGTACCTCTGTCAAAAATGATAGAAACCGGAACTCCATGCAATCGGACAATCTCCCTGATGTAGATACCAGCTAACCGTTCTGAAGTATAAGTAGTACTGACAGGAATAAAGTGCGCGGACTTGGTCAGCCGATCCACAATGACCCAAATCGCATCAAAACCCTTTGAAGTCCGTGGAAGCCCAACTATAAAGTCCATAATGATCCGCTCCCACTTCCACTCCGGAATATCTAACCTTTGAAGTAATCCACCTGGTCTCTGGTGCTCATACTTGACCTGCTGGCAGTTGAGACACCATGCTACATACTTAACAATATCTCTCTTCATCCTCCCCTACCAATATTGATGTCTCAGATCCTGATACATCTTCGCAGCACCCGAATGGATGGAATACCGCGAGCTGTGGGTCTCTGCTAATATCAACTCTCGAAGCCCATCCACATTGGGCACGCAAATACGGCCCTGCATCCTCATAAATTCGTCATCACCAATAGTAACATTTATGGCATCACCTCGACAGACCCTGTCTTGGAGAACTAGCAAGTGCCGGTCATCGTACTAGTGTGCTCTAATCTGATCATAAAGAGAAGACCGGGAAGCTATGCTAGCTAATACCCGCAGAGGCTCTGGCAAATCCAATCTCACCAACTGACCCGCTAAAGCCTGAACATCAACTGCTAACGGTCGCTCTGCTGCTGAAAGGTAAGCTAGACTCCCCAAACTCTCGGCTCTGCGACTCAAAGCATCAGCCACTACATTGGCCTTCCCCGGATGATACAAAAAAGTGAGGTCATAATCCTTGAAAAGCTCTAACCACCTTCTCTGACACAAATTCAAGTCCTTCTGCTTCAGCAGATACTGCAAGCTACGATGATCGGTAAAAATCTCACATTGCACTCCATACAAATAATGGCGCCAAATCTTTAAGGCATGAACAATGGCAGCTAACTCAAGGTCGTGCACTAGATAATTCTTCTCGTGCACTGGATAATTCTTCTCGTGCACCTTCAACTGTCTAGATGCGTAGGCAATCACCCTACCATCCTGCATCAATACCTCTCCCAAGCCAACCCTAGAAACATCACAGTAGACTGTATAAGAACCCAAAATAGTAGGCAAAACCAATACCGGAGTTCTGGTCAATGCTAACTTGAGCTTTTGAAAGCTCTCCTCACACTCATCGGACCATCTGAATGAAGCACCCTTCTGGGTCAATCTGGTCAAAAGGTGAAGCAATAGAAGAGAATTCTTCCACAAAGCGACAGTAATATCCCGCCAGACCAAGGAAAGTCCTAATCTCTGTAGCTGAGGACGGTCTGGGCCAACTCTGCACCGCCTTAATCTTCTTCGGATCAACCTGAATACCCTTAATAGACACCACGTGCCCCAAGAAAGCTATTGAACCAAGCCAAAACTCACACTTGGAGAATTTTGCATAAAGCTTCTCCTCCCTCAACCTGTGTAACACAACTCTCAAATGCAGAGCATGCTCCTCCTAGCTACGAGAATACACCAGGATGTCATCAATGAACACAATGACGAAAGAATCAAGGTAAAGATGAAACACGATGTTCATCAATTGCATGAACGCGGCTGGGGCATTGGTCAGCCCAAATGACATAACCAGAAACTCATAATGACCATATCTGGTCCTGAAAGTAGTCTTCAGAATGTCAGAATCCCGAATCTTCAGCTGATGATACGCGGATCTCAAATCAATCTTGGAGAACACTCTAGCTCCCTGAAGCTGATCAAACAAGTCATCAATACGGGGCAAAGGATATCGGTTTTTCACCGTAACCTTATTCAGCTGCCGATAATCAATACACATGCGCATGGAGCCATCTTTCTTTTTCACAAACAACACCGGTGCACCCCAAGGTGACACACTAGGCTGAATGAACCCCTTATCTAAGAGTTCCTGAAGCTGCTCTTTCAGCTCCTTCAACTCCGTTGGTGCCATACGATAAGGTGGAGTAGAGATAGGCTGGGTGCCTGGCTCCAAATAAATGCCAAAATCAACATCCCTGTCAGGGGGCATGCCTGGCATGTCTGCAGGGAATACATCCAAAAAATCACAGACCACAGGAACAGAATCAATAGAAGGAGTCTCACTACTAACATCCCTCACAAAAGCAAGATAAGATTCACATCCTTTCTCAACCATACGCTGAGCCTTCAAGTAAGAAATCACTCTGCTAGGCACATGCTCAATAGACCCTCTCCACTCAACTCTCGAAACTCCGGGCATAGCCAGGGTCATGGTCTTAGCGTGACAATCAAGAATATCATGACATGGGGATAACCCATCCATGCTAGTATCACATCAAAATCAATCATACTGAGTAACAACAAGTCTACTCGGGTCTCCAGACCCCCAATAGATATAACACACTGTTACACCCCGTAATATTACATCAATATTTTGTCCCGCAATATTATACTACGATGATGTTGCACCTTGTAGTATTGTACGTTGGATTTGTCGTAAGGAAATTGACATCATTCCAAGGAAAAGATTAATTGGGGATTATAAGGATTATAAGTGATGAATAAATTCGTGAAGGTAAGAGGGTAAGTAAAATCGAAGAAACGGAATTTTTGTCGATGGTTTGAATTTTGGGATAAAATAGTACCTGATAATTATGAACTAATACCATACAAGGTACCATATGACCACGGTAGTATAATGTATAAAGTATATTAAAAATGAGTAGTATTTTTAGGTGATTTGAGATAATTCTTAATTATACGGATAATTGGTTAATTACCGGGTAACAGGACATTACCTAGTTAATTATTTAAAAAAATAAGATAAAGATTAGATCTCCCAAAAACGTGGCAAAAGCCACAAAACTAAGAAATGACTCTTAGTCATTTTATGATGAGGTGGCTAATTAAGGTTAATAGGAATTTATTAAGAGAATGACTCTTGTTAAAAACTAAGAGAATGAGTCTTTGTTTCCATTTTTCATTTTGGACAACAAGCAGAACGTGTTTCTTTTCCAAGAAACGGCATTCTTTGCCCAAGATTGCTTAGTAGTAGTTACAAAATTCTCTATCTAACAAGCGCATGAACATTGTTTTAAAGAACAAAATGTTCTGTTACATTTCATTTAAGCAAGAAACACATATATTATCTTTCCTAGTTCAACACTACAAGAACAGAAGCCTAGTTCGTTTAAATATTTTAAAGGACATAAGCTTAGTTCGTTCAAAATACTTCAAAGAATAGAAGCTGAATTCCATCCAAATTTTGCGGTTCTAAAAGAGTACGATGCCATCCTCACCAAGAATATTAAACAGAGTTTTCCCTATTCCGGGTATGTTAAGGCTATCCCTTCTTTCTTTTGGCATGGTCCAAATTATACTGAAGAAACGAGCAAATACGCAGTTTCTATAAATTACTCTATTCATAGAAATAGTAGGGGTGTCTATATTCTTGATTCCCCATGAGAATTATTATTATTTTCTGGTCATGGGTCTCAGAATAATACGCAGTTGGAAAAGTTTACCCGGAAGGAATATTAAGATTATTACGTATTTTTCATGCATTTCATACATGTGCATTGACCCATGACCATA